>JAAAKQ030135758.1:0-13367 GCA_010016005.3 Zanna intricata | reverse complement strand
CCGTAAGGTATTACTTCAGAGGATGAATGAGGATGATGTGTATGAATGTGAATGAAGTGTATTCTTGTACAATCTCACGTCGACCACTCCTGAGAAGTGTGGTTAATTGAAACCCAACCACCAAAAAACACCGGTATCCACGATCTAGTTAGTATTCAAATTTCTATCTGTATTTTACTAAATCTATCTAACTTAACTGGCATTTTTGTACCATTTTAAATGATACATTGAAATTGATTTTCATTAAATTATTCATGGTTGAAATTGGATTTAATTAAATTTGTCATAAATTTAATTTTTGCTATCATTAACTTTATTTTTTACCCGTAATTGGTAATGAAAAATAGATTATAATTGTTCTGGAATAAGTATAGTTTTATTGTTGCGTAACTGTGGTGTATTTTAAATGGATGAAGTATTTTCCAAAAAAAAAAGTAATAATAAAAAATAAAAATGTAATACTGGAACTACAAATTAAGTTAATTATAATTTTTTTCAATAAAACAAACCACTTGTAAAAAATGTGTCTCTATAATTATTTTTTTAATGGCGAGCCAAGAATGAATATTAGTGTAAGAGTGACACATCTTATTTATTTTTCTTTTAAGGTTTTTTTTGAAATCCCAGATTATAATTTCACATAAATGTGAAAACAAAATGTTAAATCTGATGTTTCCCAATAGTAATTTTACCGTTTCAGCCGAACTGATGGAATTGTTGAGCTCATAATAAACAAAATGTTTATGAAGATTTTTCTTACTGTAATAACTTGAAAAGTACTTTTTAGAGTGGTGCCACTATTGCAGTAGGCGAGCAATATATACTACTAGAAATATTTTCCTGACGTTTAAATTAATTGTTGATGCAAGAAAATTATATTTCTGACTGAAAGTTTGTTTTGCTTGTGCTATTCGGCATTTTATATCGCTCCTGCTTCGTCCATCTTTAGTAATTCTACTTCCCAAACAAGAAATTTCTTCTACCTCAGTAATCTTCTCTCTTCCTAGTTTTGTATTCAGTGTTTCCATCTACATTATTTCTACTATACTTCATTACTTTCGTTTTGTTCTTTTTTATTTTCATGCGGTAGTTGTTGCGTAAGGCTACTTCCATGCCATTCAAAGTTACTACTAAATATTTTTTTACTTTCTTTCAGAATTACTATATCTTAAGTTTCTTTATCTTTTCACCTTGCACTGTTACAGTGCTAAATTGTTCTTTAACTTCATTAACTGCCAGTTCATTGTAAAGATTAAAAAGTAACAGTGATAGGGGACATCCTTGTTGAACTCCCTGTTTCTTATTACCGCTTTTTTGTATGTTCTTCGATTATTACTGTTGCAGTTTGGTTCCTGTAAATGTTAGCAATTGTTCTTCTAATCTCTGATTATTTATTTAATGACACTAAAACTAACGTAACTATTGGACATAAGCCCCGACTAGTTTTAGGCTTTTGTCCCATCTTTCTGTGAACGTTTTTATTCCAGTAGTAAAGAATTGATCGACTTCGATGATTACCGAAGAAAAAAATTATTTGCTTCGTATTATAAAAGCATTCTTTATAATCGAAAATAAATTTCCGGATAATAAATACACAGGTTTTATTATTACTACTATTATTCAAGTTCAATACGATATAACTTTTTTCACTAGAATTTAAAGATTTTTTTTCTTATATATATTTATGTTTAATTAGATATGTTATGGAGTACTGTATCATAAGATATAATTTTTGGTAATTCCTATAACTTTAACAAATTGTAGACTAGTATTCGAAAATAAAAAAGGTGGAAGATAAGTAAAAAAGGACCTGCTTTTTCCTTTATTTTAGTTATACCTGTAAGAAAAAAATAAATCACTAATGCTTTCATTTTAATTGTATTACTATCGTCATATATTTGGCAATATAATCTTTGTCATCATATATAATCTTTTTTCATATCATTAAGTATAATGCGATATATTTAGTACATACAATAGCAATATATTCTGTCTGCTACGTATGATCGTTTTTAAACTTTCAGTTCCTTGTCATTACCCGTGAACCATTATCTCTATTATTTATAATAATAATAATAAAATATTAAATACGATTTGATAATTTTTCTGACGTGCATGTTGAATGAGATTTTTATTAGTATAGTGTGTAACGAGAGAGAATGTTTTCTGTTTGTTTGAGAGAGTGTGTGTTAGAATTAATGAGAGAATCTCAAAGGAGTGTAGAGACAGAATTGCGTTTACTTTGGACTATGATAATAATACTTCCATTAGTACTTTCATTGATACCCTTTTTATATGTTAAATTTTTTTAAAAATAAATTACTTATTTTATTTAATGCAAGGTTACCATAAATTTTGTAATGTATTCGGAAAAAAAGATTGTGATATTAGGAGAAAGTTTTATTACATTAAAACCCGCCACCAAAATCCAATTTGCAAATCCCGATGACTTGCATGATCTTCTAGTTTTAGTTTTTGCTTCAACTGAACCTTGTAAGCGAACAAATACAAATTTTTTGTCAAATTTTGTTGAAACGAGCTTCTTGGAAATGCTTATTTGTTGACTGCAATGACGGATTGATGTGGATTTCACGACTTTCATTAACATTAGCTATGATTTCATTCGAACAAGTTGTGCGAATAGAACGACTGCTATTTTTCTGTTTAGAACTGAATCAATTGACTCAAATTTATCGTTTAAATTCACCATGATGTCACAAGAAGATGCTATATAATGACTGACCAAATAAGTACAACAATTTCTGTAAAACTTTTACTACTTTTAGGGTGAATTTTTACAGTTTCTATGCATTGTTCAAGTGTGTAAATGTCCACAATTTAACTTCACTATTTATGATAACAGCATATAAAAAAAGATTTTAAAAGTGCTTACATCTACGATGTGGGCAAACTTTGACGTGACAACGTTACGTGAGATCGATACAATAAAACAAATTTTTTTTTGGTATACGAAATATATTTGAGTATGGTATTTGAGAATGTATTTTAGTGTAACAAATTATGAGGTTTTTTAACTCCGGCAATAATTTAAACACAAACTCTCTTTGAATGGTTAATTATGAAAGTTTATATTATCTAATTATATGATATAAAATAAAAATAATTACCTGGATAACTCCTAATTCTATAACAGATTGGCAAACTGTTGATCAAATCACAAAGTAATTCATATTATAAACAATGAACAAAGATAAACAATCCAATGTGCACGCTGGAATTCATTCGCTGACGTGCTCACGACAAAACGAGCCGGTACTGAGCTATCCGACAGTAGTCGAGAGCTTGTATACGCCTTGCCCGTCAGACCCGCGCATGAAGAAATCCGAAGGCACCCGAACCGTGTAACATAACAATCGTCCTTACGGCGTTTTCTGGGTGCTAGGCCTGCGTCCATCAATTTATAAGACGTTGTCACCTCAAAAATCGCTACTCTGATTTTCCAAAACCAGAAAATGCCAAAAATATAAATATGCCAAAAGATAAAATGTATCAGTTTATTTTGGGACACCCATTAGTACCTTATTAATGGTGTATAATGGTTATTTATTGTTAATGGTATATTAATTGTTATTAATTTATTAATGGTATATTTATTGTTGACATGTTGACATTTTTTGGGGTACATCCATGAATATTAAAAAAATTTTTACAATAAAAAAACTATATTTGCTCTATTAAACTTATCCATCCACCACATTCAGACAAGCCCAGTTTTAAAAATTTAAACATAATAACATTTCCTGAAATTTATTTATATAATAAAATTTTGTTATGAATGACCACACCATTAATTTTAAACCTATATAAAAAGTATAAATGCTGCTTTGAAAAACTACTTCTTGTTTAATAAATATTTCTTGGAGTCAGAAGAATTTGATTGTATACAAAGCTACCAAAAAGTGAGAGTACCCCAAACATTATAAAATTGAAAAATTCCCTAGTATAGCCAAAGTTAATAATAATTCAGGTAATCATGTGTTAGTTGATTTTATGATGAAGTGTAACAGCAAAATACTTCAGGCTTGTTATTCTAGGCTTTAAATAAGATTTAATTAATGAAGTTGAATATCTTCTAGGAACAACTGCATCTTTAGTGTTACTTATTGATAAATTAAACAAGGATAACAAGTCACTAAAAGACTTTTGCTAAAGGTTATTTACCAAACTGGACAAATTAATTATTCACCGTAAATAAAGTACGCACTGATACACGTCCCTGTATATATTCGCTGATGGACGTTCACGGACAAATTAATTCACGGATAAATTGTTTGTAAAGTGGCAAGTGTACGACGGAAAACACAACAGTTGTATAAATAAGGAAGACTTGGTCAAGTAGTATAATCTCAGTCGTAATCATGAAGTTGGAAAGACAACGTTGTAGTATAGCGTTCCAAAATATTGACGAATACACTGATTGGGGGGATTAGAAAAAAAGACATGGACCTCTTCTGCCGAACACTATCAGATGTATTGTTTGTGGTCCATCTAATTGCGGCAAGACAAACCTTCTTTTCAAATTGTTGTTTACGTGGTCCTGTCTACGGGGTACAATTTACTGACGATGTACCTGAAACTTTACCAATCAAATTCAAGGACTACCAATCACCATTGTTAACAACAGGGCTGAAGCACTTTTTTCCTGTGATTTTGTAAAGGCAGCGTTACCTACATTGCATTTACACGCTAATGTCTTTGGATAAAATACAATGTAAGATGGTGATCTCTTTACAAGAGAAAATGAAAATTTACTACGAAAATGGGGTGAATATATGGGGGGAAAATCAGACTAATTTTGGCTATTCAGCAGTTATTTGTTAAATCTGTACTGACAAGGCAATCGACACCCAATCAGTGGTTTTTCTCACAACTACATGACAAAAGTTTCCGAGACGAGATCTTTCGACTGTTATAGATATTCCCATTTGGGTGGGAAACGAAAAAACGATCGGTGGTATTGGTATTTAGAGATCTTAGAACAAAACTGGGATTTTGTTCAGTAGATATAATGATGTCAAAGAAGTACGACAACGTAAACGCCAAAGACAATGCGAACACCACTACCGCACTGGTTAAGGGAATAGGTAAAATACGAGATTCAATTAAAAGGAAACATCGTATAATAACGCATGAAATATTGGAAACGGAGCAATCTTTGCAAAAGCATTTATACCGTTTGTCGAACCTTTACGCGGACTTAAGAACAAATTAAAAACCTGTAAAGAAGAAACTTTGAAAAAGGAGTAGTAGGATGAGGGGGGTATTGGAAGAGGATGTTGAGGGTAAATTTTTGAGACACTACAACCCGAATTTAATCAAACCTACATCACCACCACTCGGAATTCTTGCAAAGGATTACCTTGATCTAGCTATAACCGATAAAGATAAGAGAATCAATAATGTATAAGGTGTTAAAAATGTAAACAACCAAAGTACGATTGGAAATCACTATGCTGCCTTCAAAGGAAATAGAATCATTATAGATAAAAGGTCTTTCAAAAGCACCAAAAGTCTATATCAATTGATATATTTTAAGGAACCCCAAAACTATAACATATTTATGTAATTATAAGAAGATATTAGAACCCAGAGAGGTGCATAAGAGCAAAATCACCGTTCCAGTGATTTCTAGTCGAAACCTCAAGTACAATAATATTATTAAAGAATTATTTCCTCCAAAGCGATTGGGTAGTAGTCGTGAAGGAGAAGGAGAAATTGATAGTCCAACAATTGGATGTGAAGAAAGAAGTTGGAGAAAGAAAGATCTTGGAGGAAAGAAAACGTAATATAATCCCGATTATTTTTTTCTGGGACGATCCAAATGAACTATGTGGTAGACTTCGACTTTTAATAGCTTCAAAGCCAGCCGGACATACTGGTAATAATAACGAGATTTTATTCATTGCCGAAGAATTGAGTGAAGGAGGATATATAACGAGTGGTAAGAGTTTATTTTAATCCAGTCTTAAGATGAGCATCTACAACTTTGAACATTTTAGTGTAGGAGGTGGAGGAGGAAAAATTTTACCTCCCACGCGTATTATTGAAACTTTTACAAAAACAGACGATGGGAAAATCAATATTCAGAAACGCCGATTGTGCAGTGTAAGAAGCCCGTAGAAAATACGGATGCTACCACTGTGGGTTTTTCGAATAAAATTTACGTACGTCAAAGCGATTTGACCGATCGATACATACCATCAAACGTTGCTGTGAACGGACTACATTTTTCAAATAAACGACTATATAATATTAGTGATCCTATCGAAAAGAATAATGTCGTTACTCTGGGTTAGTAACGCAGTCACCTGTTTCTGGAAAACGATGTAATTAATGACAGAAAAAGCAGAATAGGTAATGCTGCCGAATCAAACATACAAAGGATTTTGCTTCCAAATCCTACGTAGATTCAAGAGTGTTATTCAAGGGAAAAGAAACTGATGCAAAAGGCAGCATCATCGGTAACGCAGATGAGCCGAAGAAAAATTCGGATCTCATAAGAGACGTATGCTGATAATAAAGAAACATAAAAAAAATATTAGATGTTTTTTTATAGCAAAAATGGTATGGTGGATGTGCAAGGAAGCATTCTTACAAACGCTTTGTTACCAAATCTATCAACGGATCTTGCAACCAAAGGATGTTGACGAATATCTCTTAGGTTGTATCGGCTAATAATGAAATTATTAGTAGAATCTGTATTCATAACTTTGATGAGAAAACATTTATGGAATTCTTAGATTTTGATAAACAATACCGTATAGAAGGTTGTGATCATAGAAATGAAGTACGTCGGTCAGCGTCATCACCACCACCATCGTCGTCACCGCCGCCGCCACCGACGTCGTCATCGTCACCGCCATCGATTGAGAATAATGATGATGATGATGTAAAATAAAGGTGAATAGTGGTAAAATGTTTAGTCTCACGTAATCATGGCTAAGGTGAGGAGGTCTAATCGCGGTAAGCGTAAGGTTAGTAGAAAGTCTAAACGGATCGCCAGTCGTAAACGAGGCGGTGGATTATTAATAAGTCTGGCAACTAAAGCTGTTGGAACAATTGGATCTTATATAGGGAAACAAACTCCAAAACTAAATTCAGCGGTGGATTTTTAGTGCTGGTGGGAGAAAAAGCCGACGCTGAAAGAAAAAGAGGAGTAATACTATACAGTCACTTGTGAAGATAATTTAAAGAAAAGGAAAAGGACATTAAACCGTTCCCCGCCACCGGATCAGGGGTAGGAAAAAAAACAATCCCGTCATCGTCGTCGACGTCGACAATAATAAATTCGATATTGATTAAACCGCTGTCGAATATCGAACTGTAGTTGCGTACAATACCAGTTGATATGACCGTAAACACGGTCATTTGAGGACATTTGTGACTCAAATTTCTTAGCAGTGGTACGAAATACCAGTGAGAGAACAGCATGTTTTGCTTAAGTGGAAATACTTCGTTAATACACGCAACGTTTTTCACTGCGCTAGATGTTGCCAAACATGAATGAGAATTGGCATTGATAAACCTAACTACATACAATTCGATACCGAATATCGAAGAAGGTGTAGCAGATCGTTTACCGTTTCGCTATTAACAACTTAAACACCATACGTGCCGAATGCAATATTATACGAGGCTGCTAATTCAACCCATCTGAAGGTCACATATTGCAAGAGTTTACGGTTAGTGTACCGTCCGGTTTCAAAATAATCGAATCGCCAAAAAATAACATCTACCTACCGGTTAACGTGAAGTCTATAAACGAAATTACATTGAAATTTACCTATCACAACGGAAAATTTATCAATTTTCGCGGAGAGATTATAACGTTTCATCAACTTGTAACAATAACGATGAAATTCGAATACAAATTCACCAGCAAGATCTTTACACGTTACCGCATAAATGTATTATGGTTATCGAAGGAAATTTAGCGAAAAAACTGATACCACTGCAAAAGCGACGGAAACACATGTGTTGAATAAACTGTACCGTTTTTCTTTGAGGAAATACGATACTGAATAAATGGAATAGAAGTGTGTCGGGTTCAAAAATTGGGAATTACAACAATAAAGAATATTCTTTCACTGCGTAAAAGCGACGAACACTTCTTGGAGAACGCCGGATGGAAGATTAAATCGACAGATCAGTTACAATTGGACGAAAGCATTGGATGATTTTGCTTCTACGTACCACTATGTATGCTGATGAGATACGCCGAATAATACAAGCACATCACATTGAATGTGAAACAAGAATTGGTATTGCTCCATTCTTCGTCCGATGTAAAAGAAATTCTGTCCACAGATTTTGATCGCGATTCCAAGTTGAAAATACTGAATGTCGCATGGAAAACTGCTTATATTTATGTCACCGATACTCTTTGCAACTATTAAAAATAATAGAACAATAGACCGTTGACACTCGCTATTTGTACATGGAAGATCCACGCCTATTTGGCTCTACCGCAAACAAACATACACTAAAGGACGGTAAAAAACGTGTACGAAAATGGAGAAACCGAGATATATCGTATTCGGAATGCAGCCGGGAAGAAAAGACAGAAGTACATACGAAATGTTCGACAGATTTGGTTCGTGTTTTTACAACAGGGCAGAAGATGGGTGTCCCGCTTACAGTTTGAAAAACATCATACCAGCAGTACCATTTTTTGTAATAGATTGTACTAAACAGAATGAAACGCTTAGAACGGGTACCGTAGACGGACGTATTGATTTTGAAACTAAAGACAATATACCAGCCAGTACGGCAGCGTATTATTCAGCGTCTCATTATTCACGACACCATTGTCACATACTCACCGCTTGCGGGAATAGTGAAAAAGGTTTTATAATGATGATAGAAGAAAAGAAAAAGAAAAAATATCATAGTGGTGGTTTAAACGATGGTTTGTAATTGGAAGTACATTTAAAGCGAAGTTGTGATTGGAATTATTTTAACATTTATATCCACGAGCAGCAGCAGCAACAACAAAAAACCGGTCCAGACCACATTTGAACTGATAAGGTGTAGAATTGCTTTCAAGAAGATTACTCCTTTAGTTTCATGCGATTCCTACATCGTAGAAGCAATTTTTTACAACACTGAAGAACAACCTGTGATAACCGCGTTGAACAATTCGGCGGATTATGATGAATTTATGGAGGAAAAATTATTAATACAACATCAGTATGATTGTAGTGGAGGAGGAAATCCACCCTACTCCCTCTAAAATTACTGTGAAGAACAATGTGTCTGACCACATAGGCAGTTGAACGTTCGTCATTCTGTTTTTTTTTTTGTTCAATCTCCGGAACCACCGTTAAGTAATATCTTAAGAGGATGAGATGAATGAATTGTAGCAAATGTGGAAAATGACTCGCCTGATCGGGATTTGAACCCGAAACCTCCGGATGAAAGCTGAGACGCTACCAGTCAAACACGGAGGCCGGCTTGAACGTTCGTCATGGAAGGAGTTATTGAATATCATGGCTTCCTCGGTAACCGCGGTGAGTTGATAGTTAAAGAACATGCTATCGTCAACGAAGGATTCTATATAATTCTTCATTTCCGTTCACCGTACCCGAAGACCAAATTGAAAACTAAATACCGACGCATGACTACTTGATTAGAGAGGAATTATCACAAAATAGATTAGGATTACGATGACGCTGCATTCAGTGAAGATGTTATGAAATAATTGTGTTCACAGTGTGCTACAATATACACCAAGGGACGAAAAAATTCAAATTCCTACGCCGATTCCATAACGATGTTTGGATGATACCACCGAAGCCAAGTTCTAATTACATTGTAAATTGCCCGTACCACAACCAGAACCACTATAACCTGAGTGGAAAATGTGCTTTACAAACCGGTTGTTTCTACATTGAGCGGTTAATGTTATGTAGAGAGCTAATCGATCTAGTCAGAGAAGCGGATGGTTTGCGTTCGTTTGAAAATACAAATGCATATGATAAAGAAGAACTAGCGAAGAACGGATATTCCTCTTCTTTCATCGCCTTTGCATAAAATGTTGTTGGTGCAACGAACCGATTAACTTACACAATTTAAGAAATTGTAGGAACTGCAGAAAGGAGAACATTCCGCTTTCATTCGAATCTATTGTACCACGAAGATTACCGCTGTAGAGCTCAGTCTTCTGCAATATGTTGATGTGTCCACATCTTTGGTTACAGGTCTCAATTATAGTTGCTGCCTACGATTTTGGCTTAATGCCAGGAATTTTATTTGTGCTTGCATTGGATGAGATACAAAAAATATTTTGCAAGAGAAAAAAAAATATAACAAAATAAAAAAAAAGTGTATAGGTATACAAGCATTAGTATACCTTAAACTCCCATTCAGTTATTCACTGAATGAAAAAGGTCCCAAGGTCTGGGCTGCGATCTGGTGGTACAGATCGTAACACAAATGATGAGGGAGGTGTACGATGCTTGATCTCAGTTTTAGTAATGAAGATGGATCAAGCGGAGAAACACGTTCTGTCGATTGGCTTACATTTAAATGTGTCTTCCCATTCTAAATTCGTAACGGCCGGTTAACGGTGAGTTTGATTTTAAAGCGGGAGTAATAACAACTAGTGGGTCAAAAAAGGTAATGTTAGATATGTTTATCTGTGATAATTTTGTAGAGTTATCTTCCGATATAACAGGTTAGATAGAACAGTATGATGAAGTGAAAAACGATATAGATGAATTTTGTATCGGTATCGATTTAAAATGCATTTTCTTAAGTTAGTACGTTCATATGTTTGATAAAATTTCTACCCAAATTAATTTTACATTTGTACTTCTTCTCCAACTTTTGTGAGGTTTTTTTAATCACGCTGTCGATTGTGAAAAATTAGGCTATTGCGGAAGTAGGCTACACGAATAAATGTGTTCGTTTGAATTGATTATCGGTTATTTGGTTATTTGATTATAATCTGTATTGTATGAACAGTATAATTTTGAAGTATCTATCTACTCTTGAAATTGGAAAATTATTTAATATCATAAAAACTGAATTGCTGTGTAATCGATTAATATCAATGTCGCGAAAAGAATGGTTTCAAATTTCTTTCTCACCTATTTAGGGATGAATTTTATAGAATCTTTCGCCATTATATTGACTGGAATTTAGTACACTGTGAACGTTATCTATTAGGCATTGGTTTTTTCATAGAATTCATGGATGAAATAGAATCGTCAATGACAAAGAGAGGCTGTGACCAACATTGGGAAAGCATAGCTAACCACTCATATATCTGTGAATGTAATTTATCTGTAATTCTAGGTCATCCATTCCTTTCTGGAAATACAATTGTGTTTTAGGGTTGCGATGAAGACGTTGACGATTGCTCAAGACTACAACACCTTATACACATGCAACAAACCTTACACACACAACAATCAAAACAAAAAGACTAGCCCCCCATACGTAATACGACTACTACATATGCTTGTCGTTCCAAGGCCCGTTACATAACCTGGTATTGGATGGACTTACCACAACCACAATCAGATTATGTTACAAATGGTGAAGAGAGTAACATACAAACACAGAAATATTTTATGTATAATATTAATATTGATATGATGTCGCCGTCGCCGTCGAGCCAAATATAGACAAGAAAACTTCTCGCCCCGGCGGCTTTCTTCGATAGGAAGAAAGCCTCCGCGGTCTCAAGAGTTTGGTCCCCACCACCTCAGTCTTGGTAAGTCACACGCAAACACGGGTCTTATCAACATCACAACAGCAGCTGCAGCCGCCGCCGCGCGCTCGGCCACAACGTTCACCGCCCTGTCGCCACTTATCGACGTACCAGGATCTTCCCACGCCACGTCGCCCACCCAGGTACGACAGGACATGAGCAGACTAGACCCCGGACTAGACCGTATCGGACCAGACCAGACCAGGAGGAGTAGAAGCAAACAACAACATGAACAAGCCCTAGCTGCCGGGACTAATGGCGAGGGCCCTGCCCCGGCTCCGGGAGATAGCCGCCAATAGGTCTAGTGGAGGGGGCCTCCTACTGGCGGGGGGGATGGGGGCCTCAGCCGCTTTCCCCTACCCCAAACTGCCGCTGCAGCCATCTTGGGTAAGTCGCCATTTAGGACGTGTTGGAGAAGCCACCATCTTGTGCGAGTGTGCGGCTTAGAAGAGGTGACAGGATATTGGAGGCACCAAAAGTGGACGGCACCCAATTTAGGCAGTCATAAAATAGTTTGGAACCGGAAGTGGGCGGGGTCAAAGGTGGACCGGAAGCGGGTGTGGTGGGGTGGGGTCACGTGACTGCATACTGCATTCTGATTAGCTGTTAACGCAGATGCCTATTTTTCACTACTCACGTTTAAATTAACATTAAACAAGATTTTGTTCATTTTTACACTGATTCCTATCAACAAGTCCATTAGCACTAAGAACTTACTTACTATAATGCATTTTAAAGTAAAATTATATTATTGTCTATAGCGTTTTATTAGAGTTATAACTTTAGAAGGTAAGTATAGTAATCGGTCCAACTTTGTCATATGCAGTTGTCATCGAATCTTTACGTTTTGACGTCTAAAGATCCCAGGAAAATCGAATGCAAATTTTCTGAATGATAATGTCCATATGTATGTAGGTGTTTCCCTCTAAATCACCTTTATCTTCAGAATTACTGGACTGGTTTTGACCGAAAATGATATGACAAAAGTTGGCCAGATTACTTCTATACATCGGACATCATAACATTAAATTTTCAACTTAAAATTCAAGGGGGTGGAGCTGTAGAGAAGGGATTAATTATTATATAGTACATTAGTATTTCGAGATTTCTTAATTAAGGCTTATTTTTCTTAGGCATATTTGTTAACAAATAAATATAACAATATTTAGTCTCCTTTATTTATTACCCCATAAAGAAGAGGAATTAATGGTTTTTGGTTTTATTTGTTAAGGAAACCGGCTTTTAAATTTATTTTTGTGTTACCTATAAGACTCTGAACTTTGTAGGATTGTGATTCTGACATAATAAAGTATTTACATCATTGCAATACAGGTTATTATCTAATAAGAAAAAAGGTACCACCTAACGAAGACAAAAAAATTTTACTAACCGAAGCTTTATGCCATTCGCTGGGCCTATGGTTTGGCGTGAACCAACTAACCACTGTAATGACTGCTATTTTTGCATTACAAATACTGCAGGATATTCAAAAAAAAAATAAAGATAAAATTGAATATCTAACTATACCTTCGGCTATTACACCTGTTCCTTAAGGAGAAGGCTTGCCAGTTCCAACTCCACCTTTGAACTGGAAAGACGTGGTCGTTCCAGAACTAAATGAAAATGAAGA
>JAAAKQ030135747.1:1287-13367 GCA_010016005.3 Zanna intricata | reverse complement strand
ATGGAAGTATTACTGTCTAAGATCTATGAATATTTCTTATGCAGTGGCTGTATAAAAAACCTAACCATGAGCTAAAAAGTTTACCCAATAAAATTATTTGTAAAATATTAGTTATTAAATATTAAGATTTTATATAAAAAAGATTAACTGCAATAATTTACAACACATTTTTACTCGTAATGAAATGTTTATTAAATGACTAAACAAATGTTAATTATTATTAAAATGTTTATTAACTACAAAAAATTTAACATGTATTTTAATTTTTGGCAATTAGGATATATTATACTCATATAGAAACATTTCATTCATTTCATTCTTAATGAAATTACTCTAATACTTCTATTTTAAGAAATAAATATTCTGGTTGTACATGTGTTTAGGATAATGAACATTGTCTCATCTCATCAAGTGGATGGTGCAGTTTTTCCATATTAGCTGAGACAAAAGTTACAGTTTCTATTTTGAAGTATTACTTAAATATGCTTTGAAAAAAAAAATGCCTTGCGAGTGCAATAATATGTTTAACAGACTTCTAATAAGCCTGTCCAAAACTAGAAACAGAAGAATGTTTTTTACATAATGAATTATCAGAACTTACATAATGAATTAATCAGAACAACCCATATACAATTAATAATTGTTATTATTCAAATTAAAATATTTGTATCATTTTTTATTAAATAAAACTTTTTAAAATTATCTTTTACAGAAAAATAAAAAATTCTGTCATCGAACAAAGTATTGATTTCAATGGTTTACCATGATCAAATCAGTAGCAATATTTTGATTTTGTTTTTCTGATTTCTTATTATTTTTTAATATATTCTTTATATGATACATATTTCAATAAGCATCATTGTATAAAATATTTTTAATTATTAAATTTTTTTTAATTAAAATTATTTTGGAGTAAAAAAGATTACTTGAGAAAATGGTTAGGAAGTATTGTAAACAATAATTACAGAACCAGACCAGAAATTCAGCGCGTTCCAAATAGGCTGAAATTTATGTAATAAATTATAAAATAATGTATTACATAAATTATAAAATAACTTTGATTTTTTTTTTTTAGAATTTGTTTTGTAAGCAGTCACAATAAGGATAAAAAACCTTTTGATGAGATTCATTACAAATGGTCTATTAGATTTATGGAATAAAAATTTAAAGAAATTTAATTCTGTATTTATATATATATATATATATATAATGTGTCATATATATTTAATATTACATAAAAATACAAAAAATCTGAAATATAAAATTTATTATTATTTTTTTTTTTAATTTATTTTATTTTGTATAAAAATATATTTTTTACAACTTCTTTTTCAAGTTTAGTAAATTGTAATGTAACGAAAAATTATTGTTATTACAAGATTATCTTGTTTTTATTTTTCCAGTCACAATCATGGCAGACACAGGCACATATCAAGAAATTACAATTATGATACTTCACAGAACAATCAACAGCTGCAATTTAATTCTGTAAAACCACAAGTTAGACAGGTGTATCATACTTACCAGAGAGGATCCGTAAAAATCCCTTATCATGGAGCAACTGTTAATGTACCAGCATCACATGGCAATAAAAAGGTAAATAAATATATAATACAAAATGCTTTTTTTTAAAATAACTTTTGTATCTACCAAAATTTAATCTAATTCAAAATCATTTTTACCTTCACATTCTGATGTAAGTATTAATAATGGATAAATATTTATGATATTAACAGAGATATTAGTCCAAATTTGTGAATATTAAAATAATAATAAATAGTTCACTTTTTCAAACTATAAATCTAAGAGTCACAAGTACTTTTCTTCAGTGTTATTTTATCAACAAATAATTTTTTCTCGTAGAACTTCATTGCGTTACTTATTTATCTCGCTATTATAAGACAATTTGAAAACATTCTCAAAATATGTTTGTATTAGGAATAAGGCCTTACATTTTTTTTTTAATTATCCGTTTCATTTCTAACTCTTAGTGATATTTCTGCCATCATTCCAGTTCATTATCATTATTTATATTATCCTTATACTTATCAACAATAAGAGAGACTTTTTTTATATAAAATTGATTTTTCTTCCAAAAATTTTTATAATTACCCTACATAATTACAGAGAAATTATTTTGTCTTAAATAAAATTTTCCCTATTTTATCTAAGTAATAAATTAATTTAACAGCACATTCTCTTAATAGTGCTGTTTTACATTTGTAAACAATAATTCTGATAGTTTGTTGCCTCTGAGGACTTCTTCAACCTTTCTCCTAAAAATCCAGCTTACAGGTTATCATTAATAACATGAATTGACTTGTATATTAATCCCTTCCAAAATTTACTAAAATATAGATGATTAATATAAAACGATATGGTTAATCTTTCTTTTTTTTTTTAATAATATTCCTTTTCATTTTTTATTAATGAATCTCTCTAGTACCTCATTGCTTATTGTCCATCATGGTAATGCTTGTTCTAAAAATTTTTTATTAACAAAATAAATAAACCAAACATTAATTACTGCAAACTAATGATAATTTTTTAATTCTGTAATAAAATAGAATTTTATTTTAATATTTTTTTCATTCATTTTTTAAAATGGGATTTTAATTTTTGTTAAATTTACATATATCTTAGGAAATTATACTTCACCTCTGTAGAAAGTTTCATGATAAAAATTTTAATCCCTTTTTCTATAAGGAGTCAATCTATTCATTACAGGTCTTCTATATGGTGGTTAGTTCCTAATGCTCCCTTGCTGTCTCCATTCACATCTGTCCCAATTTTTTTTCCGGTGCACACAACAAGGAGTCGATGTAAGCACCCAGATATAAAATTACTGAAGTAAATGATTAAAAATTAACAATTAAAATTTTACCTTAAAAATTAAAAAGATTTAAAACACAGATGCAATTTGTTAAATGTGAAATAGAATCAAAATAATAACAATCTATTAATATTAAAAATCTAACATAAAACAAGAAACTCACCATACATCAAATGCAAAAACATATTAGAGTTTTAATCAAATATATAAATCCAGATGCACGGCCTTAAGAAACCCACATCAGTCTTACATAACAAACCTGTGTCAATCTTACATTTGATAAGACTGATACAGTGTTGCCTAGAAATTTCAGATGTTAGCCTCTAATTTAAATTTCTGACACAATCTCGCATAACAAACACAGTCCACAAGGTTTAGGTGTACTGTCAGTTGGTAGTCACAGAGAATACAGATGAGCACTATGGTCTAATTCATGAGGTGTCCATATGTAAGTTTAGCATGCCCTATTCACAAATTCCAAATAATAACCTCCTCTCAACAATTATTCTTACATGAGGAGCTTCATGAGGCTGTTCATTTCAGTTCTTAACTGGATAAACTTTATTGTTGATGATAGCGTTCTATTCATTTTTGCCACCCATCATAAAAACCACCCTCTTCAGAAATCAAATAAGATTGTTCGAAACAAAATAGTTAGTGAAAGGAGGCTGCAAATGGGCCTCTTTCACACAATCAATGTGCTCATTGCCTGAAATTTCAATATGACTAGGAATCCAGCTGAAGCTTGCAGTGCTGGATGTTAGCTGTTCCTCATATCGCTTTAACATGCTGGTTGTAGAACACCACATCAAAGATAAGGTGATTTGGTTGTGTTTTAATGCAAGCTATGTTGAAGCATATCATTTGGTTTCATCTATTCCACAGAGATAGCTCACCACTGTCCACTAGCTAGTCTTACAATAGAATTTTTTTGAGTGAAACGTACCTGCAGCAATATGGATAAATAAATGATGGATTGCATCAAGCATCTGTAGAGCAGGAGCTCGTGTGGACAAAAAAGTCATGCATCCATAGCCTAAGCAGATACAGATCAAACCTCGGTAGAAGTTCTACATGCATACTTGATCAGCTCCCCGAGTATTAGATAAAACTCTCAGCACATTTGCAGACATTTTACCTTCAGCTCCTTTTAAGTGTGTTACCCACATTAGTTGTTCGTCAAACCACAATCCTAAAAATGTAACCTGTGAGCATGCTTCAACTGGCTCACCATGTAGAAACAGTTGAGGGTCAACATATTCCCTCAATATTTTCTCTGGAGAAAATGTGAATCCAGTCATTTTACACCACAAGTCCAAATGGGTGTAAATGGATATGCAATGTAGTTTTCAACCTTATCTGCATTTAAAAATTTCATCCTTCTTCTTCCTTGCTTCCTTTCTCCTTCTATAGATCCTGCCAATGTAACTGTCAAAATTTCACTTCTCTATGTGTACAAATCAGTTTCCTTTTCTTTTGTGTAGTCTCTGCATAAGTGCTTTTTGTTTTTTAATCCTGTGCATTACCTTCTCATTCCTCACTTATCCATCAATCTTACTTTCTCCATCCTTTATATATCCAAAACACAAAATCCTCAATCCAGTCACTCTCTATTTTCCTTAACATCCATACTTCAGTTTCATATAACAGTTCACTCCATTCATAGCATTTAATTTCTTCATTAACTTTAACTCCAGATTTTTACTAATTTGGTTTACCTATATAATTTTTTTATTTTTATAAGATCCATACTTAAACAAATAGACATCTACTCTTAGATTTTAAGTAAAATTAATTTGCAAATGTTTTATGAGCATTTTCTTGTTTTACTAATATAGAAGTTTAGGAAATGTGATACATATATTGACAATCCACTAGTGTAAAAAAATTTCAAAATTTGGAGATACCATCATTTGCTAAGAGTTGAAATAGTTTATAAACAAAAATTAAAAATCAATTAAAAAACATAAAACAGTTGTTTTTAATATTTCTAATGAATATGAAATAAAAGAATCATTTTAAAATAATATTATTAGGCTTATGGATAATATTATTGATAAAATTAAAAAAGAGTTAAGAAAATAAAAAGTTTACATTAAGTAAATAAAATATCTTTTGATTATTTCAGATGTACAGAGGAACAATAACAACAACATTTTTTGATAGAAAACCATCATCCCACAGACTTGCTATTCCACATCGAAACTTAGGATCAAATGACTATAAGCATAGAGGTATGTATGTTATCTGAATATTTATCACACAAAAATAGCAATGACATCAACATCAGTTTAAAAAAATACAAAGCATCTTTTATTTAAAGACATAAAATAAACTTTCTTTTATGAAAATGGTAATCATAGATAAATAACAATATGCATCTTTTCATAAATAATACAATAAAAATAAAAGAAATAATATTTTGTGAAGTACTAAATCAACCAGCTTACAAAAAATGACAAGTAAAACATTTTAATTATTCTCAAGAAATGTTGTATGTAAATGAATATTATTATTATGTTACATACACAACAAACATTTGAAATCATACAACTGAGGAATTTATACAATAACAGTACATTTAGCATTAAAAAAGATATTTCTGCATAATGAGATAGATGTAGAGCAAAATTCTACTAAATTATGAATTAGATATGATTGTTCATTTTTCTTTCATAACAGAAATGATTAATTCAATGAAATATTCATTTTCATTCTATATTCCAAAGGAAGTAATAAAAGAAATAAATTAAAAATAAATTTAATCTAAATAAATTAGATTCAATACTTACAACTCTAAAACAAAAAGGAAATGCTATTTCAATTAAATAAATATATTTAAACTAGTTTTTTTTAAATTGATATCTAATATACCATATTCTAAATTACACAATTATTTTAATAAAACTGATGAACTGACTACAATACTTTTACTGTATCACTTTAGCATATAAATAATGTAGAATATTAATAAGTAAAAATGTTATGTTTGTAAAGTAAAAATTTCTGATTATTATAACTGAGAAAATGTTTAATAAATAGTCTATCAAACATTCTAGGAACAATTTACAAGTAAATTAATTAAAAATTAGACTACAACCTATAATCTGACATATATACTTTTCACATATCTTGTGAACATGATTTGGAAAGACCCTACTTCATCATAATAATTTAACGTTATTTTGCTTTGGATCTTAAGCTCATGAATAACTGTAATCATATTAATTTTTAATCATAAAAATTTCTTTAATCACATTTTCAAAATAAAAATAAAAAATCCACTAAAGAGCAAAAAGTGACTCAACTTACTCAGAAAAGCCTGCTTCAATGACCCATACTTATAGATCACACAAATTTCATAAAAATCAGTTAATCCAGTCTGAAGATAACAAGCAAAACAATAATAAGCAAACAAAAATGGGCTTAACCTCCAACCCAATATGTTAGTTGTCAAATAGAAAAATCATCACTGGACTGGTTGGAGCCTACTAGACTATCAGGAATCTACTGTCCCCTTTGCCTTGCAGTAACTAGTGACATGTTTTGTATAAATGTTTTTAGTTCACTTGGGTGCTGATTTTTTGTGAGAGGGTACTGTAATGTGAAGAATGAATTCTGGGGAAATATACATACATGTAGAAGGGTCCTAAAGATGTTTATTGGAAGGGTGCAACTCCCATGTTATCTTTGGGTTTCAGTTCAGGTGTGTCATCTTTTTATATCAATATGAAAAATAATTATAATTCCACACTGAATCACTCACCTGTATTTCTAAAAATTAGTACACTGATTGTTAGAAAAAATAGATCGCTGTTCCTTTATAACAATAGAACAGACTGGAAGTTGTATCATAGTGAGGAGAAGCTACCTTCTAATATAGCACTGAAGAGCGCTGATGATGTGGATGTTGCTACAAGGTGCTTAACCGTTTTCATGCAGGAGGTGGCATGGTACTCTAATCCAGTGGAAGTAAATGAAATACAACAAGGCATGGACTATCCCAGGGAGATTATGGACCTACTTAGATCAAAGAGAAAATTTAGATTGATGGCAGTAGTTCAGGAAGCCTAGAGACAGAATGGCAGATTGATGGTATACACAGGAATGAATCATTTAAAGAAAATGTTGAAAGTCTGTCTCCCTTGAAGAGAGATGGGTCATTCTTTGGAGAAGGTAATGAAAATATTCAGCAACCATCAACCTCAGTCCTACTGTTAAAGACGGCTAATGGGTGGGTCTGTAACTACAGCCAAAAGGCTGAGATGTTCGCTAAGCATGTAGGTAAGGTGTTCCAGTCACGAGATACAAGGAGGCGATAAAGACTTCTTAAATAGCCTGATTTCTTTTATGTCTCCCTTTGAGATCCTTCTTGAAGGTGGAGATAACACAAGAAGTGAAGAGGATGGGAATATATGAAAGGCTCCAAGGTTTGACTGCATTACACATAGGATGATATCTGCTCTACCATAGGATAACTCACTACCCAACAGAATGGAAAATATCGCAGATAACGATGCTCATGAAACCTGGCAAATCTTCACAGGAAGTATTTTCATATACGTCTATAAGCCTACTATCAATTTTATCAAAAATATTTTAGAAACTGTTCCTGCGCAAATTATGGCCAATGTTGGAAAGCGAAGTAGAGATACCTGAACATCAGTGTGGCTTTAGGAGCGGTCATACACAGTAGAACAAGCCTGTAGCTTTACTAGTGTTACCGTCAGGTGTCTAAAAGAGAAAATATATTATTTGACAGCTTTTTGAATGTATAAGAATAAGCATTTGACAAATTTTGGGTGCCTGGTCTTCTATTCAAATTAAAATTATGCCTGCTAAAACCTTATTGCTTAATCCTGCGCACCTATCTGGATGATCACTTCTCATGAGTTAACTAAAATCTAGAGATGTTTAAGTTTTCCAACAATAATTCAGGAGTTCTTCAGGGCTTAGTTTTGGAACCAGTTCTACAAGGTGTATGAGAAAAGTAATGAAATTGGTAATACTGCGAGCGATCTGACATAGCTGTGTCTACTGATCTGTGCTACACCAGTTTGTTCATCCCTTCCACATGCTCAGTATGAGTCTCAACTCCGTTCAGCCAACACATTATTTCTGACAGCGCCATCAGTGAAATTGTGTTTTTGTTGTGTGTTATGAAAATGGAGCACTGGAATTTAGAGCAACGTTGTGCAATAAAGTTTCGTGTTAAACTTAGGGAATCCACGAGTGTGATCTTTGAAAAGTTGAAACAGGCCTATGGGGAACACTGCTTATCAAGAGCATTTTTCCGCAGGCAGTAAATCATTTTTGGAAGGCTGAGAATATATTGAAGATCAGCCTCGCTCAGGGAGATCTTCAACTTCAAAATCTGACAAAACATTAAGCGTGTGAGGGTTCTTGTGAGATCAGACCATTGTATAACAATAAGGATGATGAGTTAACAGTTAAATTTAAACACTTTCATTGTACATCAAATTTTGACAGACGATTTGAACATGCGAAAGATTTGTGCAAGATTGATGCTTTATTGATGATTTACTTTAATATACATTAAATGACTTAATGGCTTTTAAACACATTTAATCTTAAATTCCACCTGATGACTTCTAACTAAACTTGATTTTTTAATTTGAATAAAACAGTTTTATAGTTCATTATTTTCTTTCAAATCTTTATATATACACTATAAACAATAAGACTGGGATAAAAAATTTAATATCTTAACATTAAAATTGTTGTATCTTATCATGAAAGTACACAAATACAAGATCGTCAGTTATGTTATCCTGCCTCTATTTACAATAGTTGCTGCACGACAGAAAAAAAAGAAAGCACTTATGACTTTGTATAAAAAGGAAGATGATATGTACAATCTAAATGTGTACAGGCACCAGGAAAACACAGTTCAGGTGATAACAGTTTTACAAAATTCATTTTGTGTAAAAAAAAAAAAAGGTCAAAGTATTGTGATTTATTCAAAAATCCATGTAGTTACGGAGAAAAAAATAATAAATATTTTGATTTATAATCACGTCTTATCCATGGGATGCATTTTAATGACAGCTGTTGGCAAAGCACTTGATTGCATATAAACAGCACAATATATTTCTGGCAATGAAGTCATAAAGATGTGTATTAAAGAACCTAATATTCTATATTCAGTTCATCTCTTCTCTACAATATACTTTAAAATCGTGCAATGTGAAAAATAATTTAAATACAAAGTTACACTAAAATGTAGTTGATTTGTATTACACTCTGTTTAATTACTGTATTCTTGTATATTATTTCCTATTTGCATTGATTTCATTCTTAGTGTGATAAAGTATCTATTACTACAAATTTTAACGAGCAATTAATACGCAATAGCATTAATCTATAATTAATGCATGTCATGCACAATTGTTAGTGAGCTTATGTTAATTATACACCACAATTGGAAATCTTTTTATCTCCCAAGAAAAGCACATGTGTGTGTGGGTGTGTATATGTAGTGAAGCACTTGCATACAAATTAAACTTCATGAATGATATTTTACAAAATTCAATGATTATTCTACACTTTTATAGTTAAATTACAACAAAACATGAAATATTCTTAGCTGTGTATGTAGAGGTGTCTCACAAACAAAGTGGAAAAAGTTTCAAGACATGTTCTATAAATGAAGATAAATTATATTTATACGTATTTGGGTTCTGAAACAAATTGTTTCCAAATTGTGCAAAATATTTCCCCGATTTCTGCTCCAAGAGTAAAAATAAAGCCATACAGAAATTCTTATAATTTAAATTAAGGAGTAATTTTTTTTATGTCTTCATATAGTTTTTGATATAAAAATTGAATAAAATGGATTCAAGAACTGTATCGCTCATAATTTTAAAAAAATAGTTATGAAACAAGAAAAATAATAAAATTTTAGCATATAATTTGAAGAGAGTTTAATTCTGTGAAAATCTATATAAGTAATCTCAACTGAACAAGAAGAAGATTTTAAGACATTTGACTAAACAAAATATGATAAAACATGACAGAAAAATACTGTATTATAATTTTAAACTGAAACAAGGTTCATTTCAATATCGGAAAATGACTAGAAACAAAAATCAATTATTAAAATTAAATAAAATGAAAAATGAAACAGGGCAACCTAATATAATTATTTTGATTGTATTGTGTTACGTTAAGAAATGAAAATTCATTACTTAGAAGTAGTTTAAAAAATATAAATTGAAAATTATTTTATGAATTTGTTGTATAAACAGTGGAAAAATATTTGAAATTTGTTTATTGCATTTGAATAGTTCTGAATATTTTTAAAATTAAAGAAAATTATACATGCTTAACTATTACTATCTAAAAAATGCCTTTTCAGTTTTCAAATCAAGAATATGCAGACAGTATATGTTTATAGATATTTTAATAAAATATGCTAGCTGCAGCCTGCGAACGGTCAAGAAGTATTTCCTAATAGAGAAGGTTTCTAAGTATGAAAATTTCTGCTTCAGTATTTCATTAATTACATAAAACTAGTTATTTCCCAACATATCTGTATTTTGTTAAATGCTAAGAACAATGTTGTATCAATGAAGAGGAGAATTTAATTCAGCAAGTCCAATGTAGCCAGGTTTCAAATAGCACCGGCTCACTGTGGATTACAGTATGGAAAATATTTCATAAAAACATTTTACCTGTATCATTAGCAAGATTCACAATTTATTATGGAAAGTAAAGCAAAGTTCACATATCAATGGAGAGTCTGGAAACTTTCCATTGCATTTAAATTTTTATCACAGGCTTTAAGACAACTGTCAGAAATAAATTCTATTTTATTTTCCGTTGAGACTTTTTTTTTTTTAAGCAATAAACTTAATAATTCATAAAATAATCATTATTGGAATTTTGAAAACCCATGACACTTTATAAAGTAACTACCTACATAAATTTAATGTTAATCTTTGGTCTGATATTATTGGATAAATTTGTTTCTGAAAATCCTATTAAAGGAAATATCTCCTTAAGGAAAATCACCTCTTTTAGAAGGTGAACCACCACTAACAAAACACAGAATAATTTTTTAACTTGATGGGATTCCTCTTCATTTTTGTCAAGAAGTTAGGGGTAAGATTTTTACAGATTTTAATTGGACCAGGTGAAGCGGGCCAATTGGCCTATTCTCTTTTTTTTCTGTTTAGCTTCCAGAACTACTGTAAGGTATTACTTCAGAGGATGAATGAAGATGATATGTATGAATGTGAATGAAGTGTAGTCTTCTTACAATCTCAGGTCGGCCACTCCTGAGAAAGTGTGGTTAATTGAAATCCAACCACCAAAGAACACCGGTATTCACAACCTAGTATGACTTTACCCCAATAGACTATTATCTGTATGGTTGTATGAAACTGTTAATGTAACAACAAAAATTAACTAGAAAAAAAATTAGTAAGTTTTTTCAATGAAGTTGTTACATAAAATAGTTCTCATACATTAAGAATCGTCCAAGAAATTCTAAACTGAGCAGAATATTGTGTATACAGTGAAGGCGTATATTTTGAGTAATTATTGTAATAGTTTCCAATATGTTTGTGTATATTATTTTTTTATAATTAATTTTGTTAATAGATAATTTCTAATACTGTTTTAGTTTAAAATGATAAAAGAGTATTTTTCTGCCACATTTTGATTTGTTTCAATTTAATAAAAAACAAATCTCTTAAAATCTTCTACATGATCAGTTGAAATTACTTAGATTTTCTCAGTATTAAATTCTGAACAAATTTTGTTGCAAAATTTTATTTATTCAATAAAGTTATCTTACGATCAAATCTAAGAGGACTGTGTTTTGTGGTACAAACTTTTTATGTTTTACAATTATCTTCTTAAAAATGATTAAAGATACAGTTCTCAGATCTGTTTTAGTCAATATTTTGGATTAAAAGATCATAAAATTTACATCTTAATTTAAATTCCAAGAATTTCAGTGTTGCTTCAATGTTGTATTTTACAATGCTGAAATTCTTTCTGTTTCTTCATGAGATACTCATTATACATAAGCTTAACATTACTTAAGTTTACACATATAATAAGTAGAATTGCAGGTCAATATTATCCTTGTAGAGAATGGTTCAGACAGTGAAACTACACAGGAAATATCACTTCATTTCGATCAAAGACAGATACAGAGAAAGGGCATTAAAATAAAAGAATTAATAACCTAAACTGTAGGCATACTTTTGCAAAAAAA
>JAAAKQ030135736.1:0-13368 GCA_010016005.3 Zanna intricata | reverse complement strand
AAGCCTGCGACATTCGGAAATGTTTGAAAAATTCCAACTCATCGTTTCTGAGTCTACACATTATTGTTTGGAAGGCAACAAAACTACACCTTTCCTTCAAAATAAGATGTATCCAATATTTTTTATTTCGGTTTGTTAACTTTTGTTGACGCCGGCGATAGCAATACAAAAGAAAAAACATGTTTATATTGTTTACATCCATCTTCTACAATATCACAATCGCGTCTGGATAAAGAACGCGTGAAGGAAAAAAACGATCAGGCAAAAAACTTAATCCAAACCGTATCGTGTGAACACAGCATTCGATTCGGCAAAATAAACGATCAGGCAAAACACCGAATCGAAACCTTGTCGTGTGAACTAAGCCTAAATGCGGGAGTGGCGATGGTGGAGTGAGCGACGTGTAGGGTGCAGTCGGCCGTCAGCCGACATTCATGAACATGTATACGTTGTATTTGTTTTAATTTCAATTGAACATTATTCGGGAGTGATTTTCTCCCAAACATTTTTTGTGCCGAAACCCGGTAACACAGTGGAACAATATTCATTTAGTTTATACATCTGTGCGTTTATACAAGGTGTTTACTTTCGATCTATGTAACAAAATTTGGGTGCTTCGGTAAGGTCATACATAATGTTTTGAAATCGTCATCTGCCTGGCTCATCTATGCTGTTATAGTACGTACACCTATTTGAAGGATTGGATGTGGTGAGTGTAACTGATAATTTTATATTGAAAGTGCCCAGTTCATTAGATATAAATAATTTTGTACCATGTTTGTTTTCCTTTATGTTCTTTACTTTTCCTAATTAATTACATGTCAATTAATATGTCCTTTGCGACTGAACCATCCAGCCATTTATTTGTATTATTATTACCTTTTTCCTCATTCTGTATATTCAACTATTTCAGTCAGTTTAGTAACCAATATTATTATATTATTATTCGTCGTATGTTTTATCCTTTACAATACATTATTTTCTGTAAAAAAAAGTTCTATATTGATTTGTTTACTCGTATGTGGATATTTCTCTTGGATTTAAAACATTGGATTTTAAAACATTTACGGAGAAAGGAGAAGGAAGTTGTGTTTTTGTTTGTAACGCTTAGAATAAGAGTGAGGAGAAGCTTAATTGGATTTTATGTGTTTTTATGAATCAACGGTGTTTATATTGCCACGGTAGTCATAACATTCTTATCGCTCTACGCATGGAGTCAATTTACTTATAATTAGGAATTTATACAGACATACTTCAAACTGGAATAGCACAATTATTATTTACATATTTTCTCGTTATTTTTGTTTACCAGTGTAGTCGTCAAAACATATTTTATTATTCCTTGTAAATATTATTTATGTTGTTTGTCATTATCGCTTCATGATTACTACTATTAGTCTTATTTTGTTACATTTTACGAGTTATTAGATTTTATTTATTTTACGAGTTTTAGTTATCTCAATAAACATGAGTTCATTAACTGCATTAATTGCTCAACGGAGCAGAATAAAGGGAAACTTAACAAGATTCGGAACATTTTAAAATAAATATCGGATAAATCCTAAATTACCTGCTGAACTAAATTTACGATTAAAGTCAAAGATTTGCTCGACCAGTTTAACAATATTAAAGATGAGATTGATAATAATCTTATTGAAGATAAAAAAATCAGATGAAATTACAGATACAGAAAGAATAAAATTTGAAGATATATTTTACAATGTAATTATCCAAGCTGAAAACATTTTTTTTTTTAGCGATAGTGAAAGAATGCGCTTACGCACTTCCTGCAGGTTCTTCGCAGGGTGTGTTGGGCTCAAAGCCAGGACGCTAGCTGTCCTGACCTAGCAATGCCAAGTGGGCACTGGATACAGCTCTCGGCGGCTGTGAAACAGTGTTGCTCAACCCCCTACTAAACCTTCCTCACCACTTTCCCAGGGGCAGCTGGAATCGCCTCTTGGCAAGCTGAAAACATTTTATCTTCATCAAACTGTCACAACACGACAACTAGTGAATCCCATACAACCAATCAAATAAAACTTCCTCAAATAAATATTCCTACCTTTTCTGGTCTGTATGAAGATTGGATGTCATTTAAGGAAATGTTTATAGCCATTACAGATAAAAACAATGGGCTATATATTGTACACAAATTGTATTATCTACGTCAATCATTAAAGGGTGGTAATGCGGCAAAAATCAGTAGCTTTAACATCCCAAAACTATTTAGAAGCTTGGAAATTATTAGAAGATAGATACCAAAATGAAAGAATCATAGTTGAACGTCATGTAACAGCTATATTTGATCAATATAGTGTGAAAAAGGATTCCAGTTCATCGCTTAGACAGCTTCTTGACGATACAACTGTGCATTTAAAGGCACTATTAATTTTAAAGCAACCTGTAGAAATTTTGGATACATTATTAATACACATTTTGTCATCCAAATTAGATTATAATACCTATAAGGAATGGCAGTTAAGGGCGGATTCAAACAAGGTTCCAACATATAAACAATTCACTGAATTTCTCAGTAAGAGATGTCAGGTACTAGAAGCAGTAGCAAATAGTAGTAAGGGTTCATATTCTGGACAGGTATTAGGCAATAAAAAATCATTAATAAATCAATTTTCGAGGTCAAATCGGTTAAAAACCAATATTTCTAATTCAAATAGTAAACATACTTACGTTATGTCCCAGAAACAATCAATTCCTACTCATTTCAAATGCGTGATATGTAAAGAAGATAATAGAATTTTTAATTGTCCTATCTTTATGAATCTGAACCCAGATGAAAGGCTTGAAAAAGTCAAGGTATTAAATTTATGTTTCAATTGTTTACGCTCAGGACACATAAAAAGGATTGTAAGATACTGAGTAAGTGTAAGTCGTGTAGTCAAGCGCATAATTCTCTGTTACATTCATCAACAGCTCCAAATACAAGAAAAACTTATAGTTATACAGAAGCATCAGCCTGTAAATCATATCAAGCCAAGGTAGAAGACTCTTTAAATCAAACTGTCAGTCATTCAACACATGAAACATTGCCAAATAAACAAGTATTATTTTCTACAGCTGTAATAGAGACTCTTCAATTAATATCATGACTGAATCTCTTAGTCAGCAACTCAAGCTTTTGAAACGTAAATGCGAGACACCTATCAATGGCATTGGATCAGTAAATGCTAATGCTAGTCATTGTGTTAACAACAATTAAATCTCAATATTCAAATTTTAAGGCCCAATTGGATTTCTGTATTCTTCCAAACATTACGCAGTTATTACCAACAGCTAAGATAAATACGTCAGATTGGTACATTCCCGTTAATCTCTTTTTAGCTGATCTTCAGTTTGACATACTTCAGAGAATTGACTTACTGATTGGTGCGGAAATATTCTATGATTTATTATGTGTAGGCCAGTTACGCTGGAAACCTGGTTATCCAGTTTTCCAGAAGACATCTCTTGGTTGGATCATCTCTGGTGCTACGTTAAGCTCACCACATAAGGAAGAGCAATGCTGTGTTACTGCTACAGATAACATTAGCAAGCAGTTGCAAGCATTCTGAGAAATAGAAGATATTCATGGCTGTAAAGACATGGAAATATGTTTCATAGGTGAAGATGCATTATGTGAAGAACACTTTTCCAATACAATAACTAGAAATCAAGAAGGACGTTTTACAGTAAAATGTGAAGGACACTTCCAGTAAAATCTAATATTAGTCAACTGGAAAGTTCTAAAGACATAGCTCAAAAACGGTTTTATCAGCTTGAAAAAAGATTGCAGAAGAATATGACCCTTAAGAATCAATACGTGGACTTTATTGAGTTATATTCAAGGCTTGGACACATGTAAAAATTAATGAAGGCACAATTGTAAACTCTTCATATTACATACCACACCATTCAGTCACCAAAACTGACAGTACAACAACAGAACTTTGCGTGGTCTTCGATGCTTCATGCAAGACAGATTTATACCTATCACTTCAAGGGGTACTTCAGTGGAACAATTGCGGAACTCATTATGTTGGTGGAATGGACCTAGCTGGTTATCCCAATCAATCACTTGGGATCAACCATCAGAATTAGAATATGAGGAAGACTTACTTGAACAAAGGCCTACATGTCCAGCAAATACAGTAATTGTGGAAGATGATCTGACTTCCAGATATTCATCTTTGATAAATCTCAAGCGCATTACAGCATACATTCTTCGTTTTATCAACAATACGAAATTGCAGTGTAAAGCTTTAAGGCATTCAGGATCCCTTCAAGCAAATGAGTTGAAACAAGCAATGTATACACTCGTCAGAATTGTTCAGAAACGTGCATTCAGTGATGAATATAAACAGTTAAGTCAAGGCAAAGAGTTACACTCACACTCACACAGCAAGCTTTTGTCTCTGTCTCCATTTATTGATGAAAATGGAGTCGTCAGGGTGGGCCGCATAAAGAACTCAGATTTAAATTATGAATGCAAACATCCTATTGTTCTACTATACAAGAACCATTTTGCAAAGCTCATTGCAAAACATAAACACATAAAACAATTACATTCAGGATTGCAAGCATTACTTTCCACTCTACGGCAAAGGTTTTGGCCTATCAATGGATGCAAACTTGTGAAACAAATAGTTCATGAGTGCCTTGTATGTTTTAGGTTAAAACCAATACCCACTCTACTGCAAATGGGAGATTTACCTTTAGAAAGAGTACAGCTTTCCTGGCCATTTCAGAACGTTGGAGTAGATTATTGCAGACCAATTGATATTCACAGACGAGGAGCAAGAACAACTAAAGGGTACATTTCATTATTTGTTTGTATGGCTACTAAAGCTGTACACCTGGAGTTGGTACAAGAATTAACCACCAAATGCTTTATTGCGGTGTTACAACGTTTTGTCGCCTGAAGAATAAAATGTTCAAAAATATTCAGCGATAATGCATCAAATTTTGTAGGAGCCTCAAATGAATTAAAGCAACTTTTATCGTCAAAGACACATCATGAAACAATTTCAAATGCCTTAATAGATGATAACATGACATGGAAATTTATACCTTCTAGCTCCCCCCATTTTGGAGGACTGTGGGAGGCAGGAGTCAAATCAGTGAAACATCATCTGTTAAGAACAATAGATAAGAAATTTATGACATATGAAGAACTGTATACAGTTCTGTGTAAAATTAAAAGTTGCTTAAATTCTCATCTTTTGACTTCTGTCTCTTCCGATCCTTCAGACCTACTTCCTTTAACCCCTGGGCATTTTTTTATAGATCAACCACTCATCACAATTCCGGAAGAAGATGTTCCAGAAGTCACCATCAATCGGCTGTCCAGATGGCAGCACATCAGAAAACTAACAATGCAGTTCTGGGATCAATGGGGAAAGGATTATATCAGTGAACTTCAACAGCAAGAAAATGAAAAACTACTTCCCAGAACCTTCAGGTCAGAACCATCGTCTTAATTCACGAAGACAACATACCGCCTCAGGTTTGGAAACTAGGGCGTGTCATTGAAACAATTAAGGGTCTGGATGGAAAGATTAAAGTGGCAGTGATTAAAACTCACACTCAAACATTTAAAAGAAGCGTTACAAAATTGTGCCCACTCACTATCTCTGATTAGACATTTGTTAAACCAAGTTACAGTTTTTATAATTTTTTAGTACATTGAAAACACAAGGTTTCCAAGGTGGGTGGAAGTTAAGTGTTGAGTTAATGCGGTAGTGGCGATGGTGGAGTGAGCGACGTGTAGAGTGCAGTCGACCATCAGCCAAACATTCATGAACATGTATACATTGTAGTTGTTTTTTATTTCAATTGAACATTATTATTCAATTTCAATTGAATACAACAACAAGGGCCCAAACAACAAGGGCAAGCAAAAAATTATCTATTTTTTCATTCTATATTTATTTACACATATTTTTACTACACAAAGGTAGGGGTACAGCTTGTTTATCATTTTTCTACATAGTGACCTCTCTTCTCAGTGCACTTATTCCAGCGATCCACAAGCTTGCATATTCCTTCCAGTTTCTTGGTTGGTTGCTAAGCCACTTTTGCAACACTTCCTGCACATCTACATCTGTGGAAAATCGATGATCTTGCAAAGCTTCTTGAATGGCCTAAACAGATAAAAAATCAGAGGGAGTAAGATCTGGGCTGTAGGGAGGATGTTTCAGTATCTCAAATTTCAACTTATTGATTATTTGAACAATACAATAAGGTCTGTACACATGGGTCGTTGTCATGCAGCAACAATACTTTCTTTGTCAATAGACTTAGACATTTATTGTAAATTCCTGGCTTCAGCTTGTTTTTCAACATTTCATTGTCATTCACACTATTGATCATAGTTCCCTTTTCCATAAAATCTTCATGAAATCATCTACCAAGCTTGCTAAATCTTGTCGTCCGTGATGGAGATTGATGGGCATCCTCCTCCCGGTTCATGTGTCACACTCATTGTTCACTTTTAAATTTATTAATTCATGAAAATACAATTATGTGATAAAGCAAAATCACTGTAATGTTACAGTCTGCAATGAATTTCAGCCCCTTTCACACCCTCAGATCACAGAAATCAAATCAATACTCATTGTTCCTCCTTGGTGCAATCTACTAGCAGAGCGAATATGTTTTGACTGGAATAGCTGGAATGCAACTGACACGATCATGAAAACTTTTTCACATGTAACTTTTTCACAGCAGTTGTACCAATTCTAATCATGTCACATTCTGCGCAAAAGGCGGCATGACAACCTTGAGGGAGTGTTTGGTGAAAGTGTAGATAATTTTGACTTGACCTCGTAATTATACTAACATAATTATAACTTAATAATAATCTAGGTTCGTCAGCCCATGGGGTGTCCTCATACAGCCAATAAGCCCATTACCTGCTATGTCCAAAGTATTCAAAAGGTTATTATTTTGGAGATTGTGGCCAGTATTAAAGCAAGGGAAAATTATTCCTGATTCCTGACCACCAGTTCGATTTCCGCCGTGGTAACTCCACCATTGAACAGATACATAGGATCATTCGTGTGTTTCCAATAAAGTTTGGCTACCTGATATGCTATACAAACTAAAAATGAGCCTACCTCAGCCACTCACTCTATCTAATGTTGCATAGTTACTTAAATTGTTGTATTTTCCACATTAAATATAAGAAGGTGTTATCTGATTTCTTTAACACTGCCTTGGGTGTGCCTCAAGGCTCAGTGTTGGGGCCTATCCTTTATTCATATTCATGCCAACATTTTGGTTATGAATGACACCACTATTGCATCATTTGCAACAGTGGTATCACATTATGACAATGATATCAGTAATGACACAGCAATCATGGTCATCAATGATGTTCTCTTTTTTTTTTTAACCTCCGGAACCACCATTAAGGTATATCTTCAGAGGATGAGATGAATGAATTGTAGCATGTGTGAAAAAATGCCATGCCTGACTGGGATGATGATGATGAGGCAAGTCTAGTATCAGGAATATTGCAGCTGGGATTACATCTTCTAGCTAATGGATGAGGAAATGGAAAGTACAGGTGAATCAACTGCAGTCAATTCATGTGACCTTTTCGATGAAAAGGGGTAACTGCCAAGAAATTCATTTGGATGGGAGTTACATCCCGAGTACTGTGAGTGTATGGTATTTAGGTCCTTCATCTCCATCTAACAAGCAAGGTTCATATTAAACAAAAAAGGAAGCAGGTAGATATACAATTTAAGGAGCTATGCTGGATTAATAAGAAAGAAATCAGAATTGTTTGAATCTAACAAACAAACAAAGTGATCATAAAACTAATTTGGACAAACAAAATCCAACTTTGAGGTATGACAAGTACCAGCAATATAGAGAGCATTCAGTGCTTCCAGAATAAATTTGCGAGATGAATAACACAGGTGCCATAGTTCGTTCATTCAGAACATTTAAATTCATGTGTGCTCAGGGTTATGTATGTTTAGAAGTCAATCAATCGGCAATGTAAGCCATCTAGCTGTTAACCTTATGGATAATGGCGTATTCAGTGCTTCAGAATAAATTTGCATAATGAGTACTTCTTACAGTATTTTTGAACAAAAATTGTAGCTTGTAGTAACAAGGTTCATAGTAGTATACTTTAATCTGTTCTTAACTAACCATATGTGTTAGAAAGCATATAGTTATTTTCTTATCATCTAGTGTAATGTAAATCAGAATTTTACACTTTTTCTATCAGTAATTTAAACTCCATACATAAAATACAGTAATAATCCTTTGTCTGTTAGTTGGTTACAAAATGTACTAACTATTATTATCATTACTGTCTGTAAACTAATCAATAAAATTTTACAGAATCATAGTGGCATTAAATGACATTAGATCAGATTTTATAACAAATTTTAAAAGTATAATATTGAATGAAATTGTGTGTGTGTGCGCGCGCGCTTTAAAATTGCTTTGAAAATATTTTTAATATATAACTAGTAAAGATTGTTTTCTATTAGTATTTATTCAATAATAGTTAAAATAGAAATCTTTATATCCACAACAATTAAAATTTCTACAGTTTATAAAACTGCATAACAAATTACAATTTTTAAGATTTTACAAATAGAAAATCTTACTTAAGTGTGTAAATTCTTCTAGTAAAGCACATATGCAGAGGATTTATTAAATAAATACCATGATGAAGCACAGTACTTTAAAAGCACAATACAATTAAAAGTTATAAATTATTCACTTTCAAATTACATATAAGTTGTTCTTCTGAATAACTTTTTGGGGCTAATTGGTAATACCTCTTTCTTTAATAACTGCAAAGGAAGTTTTAATGACTTTATAATACATTTATTAAAATGTTGTATTTAAGCATTTGTAATTGTTCCAAGTGTGATAAGCTCTTGGTTTTTATGTGCTACATTTGTAAAATTTACACATTGTTAATTTGTATGTGAATCCTGTTTTTATGAGTTAATTTGTGAAATCTTCTATTGTTTTTTGTAATCCTTGTATGTATTCTTTGTAACTATAGATAAATGTGTATCCAGTTTGTCTGTTAAACTCTTACTCACAAAACAGAATCACCAAACAAAGAATATCCCTGACATATGCACAGTGAACTGCTCTGACTGAAATAGTTACTACAATGAACACTTAGAAGCACTTGGTAGCAGTGGGAGCTCTCTCATAGATGTAATAAATCTCACATTCACTAAGACTAGTATTATGATGATAATTCTAGTTTTATGTTACCAATATTTTACAGACATACACAAAGAAGGGCCAAATTTTAACACACGAATAGATATTATAAAACATGCACAAGCATAATGACAGTATACTAAATAAACAGACAATATTTATCTAATTCACTTTTCAACCTAATTCTGAAGACATGTCTATGTAATACAAGAAAACTGCCAGCAGAAGTATCAGCTGATACTGGATTGACAATTGATAATACTGTTCGCTAAGGATGATCTTAAAAGCTACTAGAAGCATTATAAGTAGTAGAATGCCCTTTGCAAATTATATTTTGAAAATATTTGAATGTGATAAAAAAGATGCATTCTGCAAATTACTTATGAAAACTTTGTTTTATTTTACAGATGACATTCCCAAGAGTTTTAAAAAGAAGAAAAAAACCGAAGGAATACAAATTGCAAAGTTTTGTTGCAATGTTATTTCTTACAATTGCTTTCTTGGTTGGATTTGCTCATGTCTTTTACCATCAACAAGTATTACAGGTAAATTATTAGATAACACTAAACACAATTTGTAGCATTATCAATTTTTTCTAGATCAGCACCCAAAAATCTTTTGCTTTTATTAACTAATTAGAAATATATGAAAAATTTCATTTCACATTGATTATAATTAGAAAATAGTTGGAAATCGTTAGTTTCCATAAAATTATCTGGTCTAAGAATCAATCTGTTGAACTTAAGAATTGTGTCCAATACAAGTTCTACACTGAAAAGATTAAAAGTTTGAATTGTAGTAAGGAGATGAATATAGTTAAATTCTAAGAAATAAATAATTTTGGGCCAGTTCCAACACATAACTTATGAAGTATGTGTTATACATTTGTGTAACACATAATTATATAATTTAATTGTAGACTGTTTTACGATTAAATTTGTTATTTCAAGTCTCCAGTTGACATTCTTAATAATGGTATTTACATTTGTTTATTACCCCCTTACTAATTGCTACAGTCCAGAATTTAAAAAAAAACAGTTGCGTAGAATTACAAAAACTACCTGAAGGAAAATCTACTATGCACTTACTGTACTTTACAATATCACTGTGAAATAATAAATATGGACTGATATAAAAACTAATGAAAGTTAGAAAAATATTTTCAGCTGTTGCAATGATATAATGGAGTGTTGCATCCAGATGGTTTGGTTTACACAAAACAAAGTTGTGTATATTTGTATTTACTACACAATTATGCACAGAGCTGATCTCTGTCAATTTTACATTGATATCTCTATCTATTATATATAATTCATGAAAAAATTTATTTAAGTTATATCTTCTAATCAGCCTCAAATAATGCTATTAGAAATTGATATAATAGCAAACTGTTCTTTACAACATTGGTATTAGTTAATTGAAAAGATTTTATTAAGTATGATCATTCTTTGTTCAGTTATTGTATTTCTGGAACTGTACTAGTTTTATGCTAGTTATTTTATTTTATTATCTACAACCACAGGATTTACATAAAAACAGTACAAAGGGATGATGGAACAAAGTCACATCCATTGGACTATGCCTATCACTCGTTTGAGTAGATCCAGACTACATGCTTGTAGATCCCATCTACAAGCATATCAGTCTTGTAACAATCAAACTGGAAAAACATCTGCTTTAGACCTTCTGAGGTTTTATGCAGATCTTCACAAAGTCATAAGTGCCTGTCATAAGTTATTAATGACTGTCTGCATAAGACGTCCTCTTCAAGCACGTATGTAGATTCTCACTGTATAGCTCTTATGGACACTCAACTTTGACATAGCTTTTCTAAGTTTAGTCATAAGTTTCTGTTTATCAGTATCTGTTATATTCCCTGTTGGCAAGATCCATCATTCAATTTCCACTTTAAAATTTTTTTTTCAAAAACTGTGTTAAACTAAAATTTAGCTGGAGTATTTCAGCCTTCTTTGTAAGGTAAATCTGTAATTGAAAGATGAATCTATAATTGTGACTCACATCCATCACATCAAAGTTATAATTTTGAATATAAATAGGTTGATTTAGCTGCCTAAGAAGCTTGTGTTCACTTTGGTTTAATGAACTGAAGTTTGTTCTTGCACACATATGTAATCTATGAAGTGTCAGTAGAATCAGTGATACATGAATGAAATGTCTTTGAATTTGTGTCTGAATGTTTCTTTCTTTTAATCTATTTATTTTTACATTTACTTGTTTCTGTGTTTTTATTTGCTTTGGTTGCATGTCGATTATTAAAAAGTAATTTTAATAACAATAGTACTTTGTAAATTCTACGATTTTTATTTTATATTGGTGAATAGATTCAATGCAGACTATGAATACTGGCTTTTGCACACTAATTTATGGTTGTTTTTTGTAGGATATATAGACTTTTTTCACTTTATATGATGATCTTTGCAATGTATTTTTGTTATTATATAACGTATTTTGAATTTTTTGAAAAATATTTTATTCTTGGTTTTAACTGTGTATTTGTTTTGGAGTTGATTTTTCTGTTTTTTATTATTTGGGTAAAGGGTAATTTATGTTGTTTGTTCTATAAAATGAAAAAAATAAAAAACTGATAAATTTTTTTTACATCATTTTATATTGGGTTGAAATAACTTAACCAAAATTTTAATGATAAAATAAGGGTTATTTTCATAAATATACTTTTGACAGACTAAAAATTTCTGCATTTGTCATTTAAAAAAATATACTTCATGAGTTTTTTTGTTAATAACTAAGTTAGGATGTTTTCTTAAGAGGTAAGAAAAGAAAGGTTTATTTTCTTAAAAAATATTTTTTAATATATTCAAATTATTCATAGTGTTTTTTTATCATAATTATTTTTACAGCGTGCATATTTTGAAAGAATCCGTTTTAATAAAGAAGAACGACTTGTGAGGATATTTAACTCGGAAGGTGGAGAAATAGCATTAGGCTACTTGGGAACAGAACTTCCAGAGACTGATAGAGTTTTCCATTGCTTGCCACAGAATCAAAAGTAAGTTATTCATAAAGGAGAGATAACCTTTATGAATAATAAAGGTTATGAGATAACTTTAAATAAAATTTGTTATTCTAGGTTAACTACCAATTCATTCATTACATTACGAATTCTGATCAGGCATGGCATTATTACACATGATAAAAATTATTCTTTTCATCCTTGGAGGTTAGACCTAATGGTGGTTCTGGAAGTAAAAAAAAACTGTAGTAAAAAAATTTCAAATCAGTGTTAGAAAAAAACAAAATGTTATATATTCGTGTAAATAATGAGGAAAAAACTGGAAACAAACTGTACAAATCAAACAAAATAACAATTAATAAGTGTGTGTGCTTAAGAGGCACTGATACGTAACTCAGATAGCTTATTGACCAAGAAGAAAAATTAAACCTTCTTCATTACTGATGAAAAATTAATTAAAATATACCTTGTGAATAGGTCAGAAATTCTCATTTGCTCCCTATCTAATCTTATGAAGTGGTGGTCATTTGTGTTATATGTTTTCTACCAAGGCCTTACCATGTTTTCCCTCAAAAGTATGCTTTTTCTTTCTGGAGGTTCTTAATTACCCATGTTTGACTGCATCACTTACATAACCTTAAGTTAGATCCAGTTACATGACTCAGGATCAGTAAAGGGTATTCAATCCAGTTTTTTTGCCTTTCTATCATCAATCCTCTCTGCTTGTGAGATGCACCTGTGGAGATCTGGTGTTTCTATTGGCCAGTTTTATGTTGCCTTCAAACTAGCTATAGATCAGACTGATGTCGTTCAAAAAGGTCATTTGTTTAAAACTGCTTGAATAATAATAATTTTTATTTTTGTCTTCAGTCATTTGACTGATTTGATGCAGCTCTCCAAGATTCCCCATCTAGTGACAGTCATTTCATTTCAGTACACCTCCTACATCCTACATCCTACATCCCTAACAATTTGTTTTACATATTTCAACCATTGACTGCCTGGACAATTTTTCCCATCTACCTGTCCTTGCAATATCAAAGCGACTATTCCACGATACCTTAATATTTGGCCTATAAGTCTGTCTGTAATTTAATCCACCCATCTGATTTTTAACATTCTCTTGTAACACCACATTTCAAAAGCTTCTAATCTTTTTTTCTCAGGTACTC
>JAAAKQ030135725.1:0-12004 GCA_010016005.3 Zanna intricata | reverse complement strand
TGTGCCTAAGAAAATAAGATCTTAATTAGGCGAAATCTCGAGATGATGACCTCGCTGTACAGTCTTACCCTTTTGACATTTGTAAGTCAAAAATTTAATGTCATGCATGCCCTACGTATAGAAGTAATCTGACAAAGATTACTTCTAATCTAATCAAAGATTACTTTGGTTAAAATGGGAGATATATTCCCATTTCTGGAGTATATATATCTCCAAATCTATATATGGATATATATCTCATATATTTCCTAAGTCTTGGAGATATATGGAGTGCAAGACCGAAATAACACAAGTACATAAGAACATAAGGAAGATTTCCATCCGGTTTTTTGGATTCCTTAGATGATCTTGAAGTTCAAGAGCCGGTTAAAACCGCATATGCCCGAATTGGACCGATTTCAATTCTTTCCCTTCTAAAGCTATAGCGATAGACGAGAAAGTTAAATTATTATGTTAAAAGAATTTTAATACAATGGTAATTACTTCCTTCTTCATTCAGTTGATAGGGCTTTCGAACCCAGATAAAGTTTTAGACATAATTTACAACAGATGAACTCAATTTCAACGTTGTTATTAAGTGGAAATACCACATTTTCCAATTATACAAAATGTTAATAAAAATTAATTTTTTATTTTTGCGCAGTCTGGGGTATAATTGTAAATGTATCGATAAACGTGTAGTCTTGAACAACCTCAGGCCGACCGATTCTGAGACGTGTGGTTAATTGAAACCCAATTACTAAAGAACACCGGTACCCACAGTCTAGCATTCAAATCTATATAAAAGCAACTGCCGTTATAAGAACTTTAGAACCTTATCAAGGACTCGAACCTTGTCAATAATTCATCAATAATTTAAATTATGCTCTAGAAATGTACTCCGAATTAATAGTAATGAACTTACTGTAAAGCTCTGCTGGGCGATGAAGGGCTGTGTAATGTGCATGAGTGGATTTTTATGTTGACATGTTTGGGAAAATTTCCGGCCTCCGTGGCGCGAGTGGTAGCGTCTCGCCCTTTCATCCGGAGGTCCCGGGGTTCGAATCACGGTCAGGCATGGCATTTTTCACACACGCTCCAATTCATTCATCTCATCCTCTTAAGATATAACTTAACGGTGGTTCCGGAGGTAATAAAAAAAAAAAAAAATAAAGATTAAAAGAGGGATTTATCTTTTTTTACCTCTGCCTTTGTCAGAAATTTTTCTAACAAAATTAAAAAAAAATCTAATATTGTTTAACGTGATATTTTGAGGATTAAAAATAGTAATTCCAAACGCTATACTGTGGGCTAATTTTTATTGTTGTAAATTTTTTCTATACGGGATTTTTAAGATGTTATTTTTATTTTGATTAGCTGAGTATGAAGTATAGTAATATAAAAAAAAGAAAAAATAAGAAATTATTTTAAATGAATTTAAAACACAATTTTAAATGAAAATTCCTTAAAAATGTTCAGTAAAATATTTTTCACTTTATTATTAAATTTTTTCTTTAAAAATTACTGAAGAAATCTAAAAAGATTTTTGTTTTTTAATTTGTCTCTTACGAAGTGGGTGGGAAAATGTTTTTCAAATTTATCCAACGAATTGCCTAATAGCTAAAATATAATCTTTGCTCTTTTCATAAACAAACTCGAGTGTTTTATAGCTGGCTTAACGGGTTCTCCGTTGTCATTCGCTTTTTCAAATAATCTATCAACCTTTTTACCGTGAAATGATTATTTTAAAAAGAAAAAAAAAAGATTTAGAAAAAGAAGTTGTTAAGTGCTCAATTTTAAATGAATTTCCAGTAAAATTGTTCAATAAAGTTTTTAAACTGTGGAAGATTTAAAGTGTTATTAAATTGGTAATATTTGGCTAGATGAAAAAATTATTACAGTAGGCCAGCGATTCCCAATCTGTGGTACGCGTACCCCTAGGGGTACGCGGGGTCCCATTGGGGGTACGTGAAAATTATATTGATAATGGCGGAAATACTGAGAAGTTAAAACAGTTAACTTATATAAACATTATTATAATGTATTATGTCTACAATTTGTAGTTTAAAATGAACCTTATAATTAATAACTTATTGCTAGACTATAAGCGTTGGGTTGGTAAAATACAGTACATTCGTTTGTATACCGCCTGTCTAAGAGGCTACTGTACGCAAAGGATTCTTTATAATTCTTTGACGGCACGTACCGACTTTTTATTGAACACTCGCTGCTAAGGTTGAAACGTTTGATAGACGCCGTCCGAAAATTCTACTCCGTTCGGCCACGGCTTGAACATAAGGGGATTAATGTACATAAAGGGATTCCTGTTAATGTACAGTAACTCTCTATAGATCACAAGTCTCTAGAGACAGTACTAGGTATATTTCAAAGTTAAGATTGACAATAGATAGACCTTAAGAGAAACCAGACACATTACAAGGAGTAGGTATGGAGTTATCAGGGGAGGGGTACTCATAAATGAAAAGTTTTTTAAGGGGTACGGGAACGAAAAAAGGTTGGGAAGCACTGCAGTAAGCAAATAAAATCTTGTGCAAGAAATTAATTATTGAAATAAAAAATAGTGCAGCAATGGATTTTAGCGTAAAATACTCTTAATTTTTTGCTTTTGTATTTGTCAAATCATGTATTGTTACTCAAACTGCAACTCTAAGGCCATGAATAATATCTGCAGTGTTTTTATGAATGTTATTTACTAATCGGTTTTATATTTATTCAACGAAGGAAATATTATTTTAATTACTATTGTTTTTACTACTGCTTTAGTGTTTAACTAATTATGTTATTACGTATATTTGTTTTTTCTTATTATTTTATAATGCTCGATTATGTACGTTTCACATCTTCCCTTTACTAATACTCAGCATATTGAAGACAAGAGACAAGGATTTAATATAAATAAAAATAAGAAAAAATGGGTGATGAGGTAAAGAAAAATAAGAAGAAATAGTCGAAGGGATGGAAGAACATTAACAAAGGACTCTGCTACGATGACGACAAGAGGAAGAAGGATATGGGGCCCGGAAGGAAAGCGCATAGAGGCAGCTCGTTGTTCATTCTCCTACTATATTCACTCTTGTCCTCTGTTCTGATTTTCTTACTCCTTTTTTCATTCTCTTTCCTCTAGTTCTTCACTTATTATGCTGAATGCTTTATTCTCTTTCTCTTTTCTTCGTGCTAACTCTCGTTCCTATTCATTCATTATTCTTTTAACTCCCTCTACCTATCTTTCTTATACTTAACTAAGATTCTAATCTTATGTAAGTATATTCTAGAGTAGCTCATCCGTTTTTATTGTAAACTGCCCCCATTAATTCAAACAATAACAACGGTCTATGATTTCAAAGAATAACTTTATTACAGCTTCTTTATTTAGTTGGCTAACATATAATGTGCATTGTCATCATAGAATTTTAAGATACGTGGCTCTTTTTATTTACATTTGTAAAAATAAAAAATTAAGACATATAATTTTCTACGATATAAAGTAATTAAATGTAAATTACTTAAATATAAATAATGTTACAAAGTAACCTTATAATAAATTTTTTTGTTTGTTTTATTTATTTTTATTTTAACGTTATTTATTTATAAAAGTTTTTTCTATTTAAAATTACGCTGACAAAAAAAACTGACAAAAGGTGACAACGAAGTTTTAATACTATCCTGACATTAGTTATTTATTCTTGCATAGTGCAAAAATAATGGTACGTGAAAACAAACCAAAAAAGTCTTTGAAAATTCAAAAGATCGATATTTTTAAACTTGGGCTCCTTCACTTCACTTCCACTCTAACAAGGCAAAAAGAAAATTCGGTTAGAAAATATACAATAAATAAAACGATAGCTTTTCGATTTCTAGGGAAGGGAGAAAACTTTTTTTAAAAATAAGATAAGCATTGAGCAAGAATTGAGCTTAACATAAAGTGGGAGTATGTTTGCAAATTTTTAAAAACTGACCCTAAAAAACTGTCTACACCACTTCCTTTAGTATTGACTCAAAATTTGACCAACATATATCCTCATATACTTCAGTTTTGTAAAAAAATTCATTAAAATCGGTTAATCCAGCCAAACTTTAGGCTTCAAACACCCCAGCGCACTTAACATACGTACGTACGATTATTACATCCCCTTTTTTGTTTCCTGGGGCCCCTGAGTCATGAATAAAAAGGACGGAAGGTGCGAAAAACCCACATCTCATTTTTTGACTGATTACTATACTTCCTTCTTGCCATAGCTCTATGATGCCAGGTAAATAAAAATAAATAAAATTAGCTAGTAGGATTAAAAATTAATTAACATTTCAAATTAAATCAAATCATTTTTATTCTTTCAACCATTATAATAAACAGTACATAACATTTTTATACAAACAGTGACCTTATTAAACACTTAATATACATATTATTGTAAGAAATATAAAATAAAAACAATAAAGAATAAAAAAAAACAAAAATTAAATTTAGGTATGTACATTAATAAAGTTAAAATTAAATCTAAATGGTTTAAAAGAACCACCTTATGAAGTACTTAAGAAAGTGTGTGAAAGTTCTTAAGTGTGTTTAAGAAGTACCTTATTAGGCATTGTCTGTGTCAAGGTTATCATTTAACCATAAAAAAATATTTAATCACATTAAATTTAATTAACGTTTTCAAAATATATTTCCAATTTCTGTTTTGAGAAAAAAGAAAATTGGTACTCGGTTTATTTAAACCATTAAAAAATCTATCAGAAAGTAAACACCAACTGATTTTCCTTTATTTCTTCAATTAATAAAATATAAAATTATTAATGATACTACTTACAATGTCACGTATGAAAATAAATTTTGATTACAAACGTATTTAAGTAGTACGGTATGTAAGACCCAAAATTTTGAATATTTTGATTGAACAAGTTTGTTCACTATTATTAATAAGTTCAGTGCAGTAAATTGATTATCGAAATAATTTTGTTCTGTATACTATATGTATACAGTATAGTATACTATATGACGTCGGTGTCAAATCAGAAAATATCTTTTGGTGCTTTAAAATTACAAATTATACTAATAAACTGACAACTATTTAGTGTTATTTTGATAGGACATTAAAAAAATGTTACTCTTCGTTCATGGAAATTAAACATTATTTTAATTTTCTCAAATAACTTAAATCAGTAAACAAATCAACATAATTGCCATTTATAGACTAAGAAAAGGCATTTGATAATGTAAATTAAAATAAAATGTTCAGCATTTAAAAAAAAAAAATCAGGATTTAAATATAGAGATAGAAGAATAATTGCTAATGTTGAAACATTTACAAGAACCATTCTGCAACAGTAATAATTGAAAACATAAGAAAGAAGCCATAATAAATAAGGGGTCCGACATGGATATTCTCTATTCCCGTTGCTTTTTAATCTCTACATAGACCTACCAGTTAATGATGTTAAAGAATATTTAGATCTGGAGTAATACTGCAAGGTGAAAAGTAAAGGCGATACGATTTTCTGATAATATAGTAATTCTAGCTGAGAGTAAAAAAAATTTAGAATAAACGATGAACGGCATGAATGAAGTCCTACGCAAGAACTACCGTACGAAAATAAACAAGAACAAAACGGAAGTAATGAAATGTAATAGAAATAATGTAGATGGACTACTGAATATAAAAATTGGAAGAGAAAAAATTATGGAGGTACAAGAATTCTGTTATTTGGGAAATAAAATTACTAAATATAAGTGAAGCAGGAGTGATGTAAAATACCGAATAGCACAAGCGAAACGAGCTTTTGGTCGGAAATATAATTCGCTTACATAAAAAATCAATTTAAACGTCAGGAAAACATTTTGAAAGTATTAAGTTTGCAGCGTGGCTTTATATGGAAGCAAAAATAACGATCGGAGTACCGGCGAAGTAAAGATTAGAATCTTTTGAACTGGTGCTGTAGAAGGTTAAAAATTAGATGGATGGGTAAAATGACAAATAAAGAGGCGTTACGGCAAATTGATGAAGAAAGAAGCATTTGGGAAATGTAGTTAAAAGAAGAGAAAGACGTATAGGCTACATTTTAAGGCATCCTGGAGTAGTTGTGATGTAGGAGGGACAGGTAAATGGGAAAAATTGCGCAGGCAGGCAACGTTTGAAATATGTAAAACAAATTTTTAGGGATATATGATGTAGAGGGTATACCGAAATGAAACGTTTGGCACTAGATAGGAATTCTTTGAGAGCTGCATCAAACCAGTCAGATGACTGAAATAAAAAAAAATTTTAACTGCAACCTGTGTTTTTTATTATTTTTAGTTGTTCCTTAAAATTGTTTTTCCAGCGATTCAGTTGAATTAAATGTTAAATTCCCTTATTCATAATAATTTTCACATGTGTACATACAGATTTATTAAATGATGTAAAACTTATTTACTTATATTATTTTTACTTCCTTGTTCGAAGATAAAGAAGTATTGTGATCGCAAAAAAATTTATTTTTCAGATTTCAAACCGAAATATCCAATTTGACCATCCCTGAATCCATTTTGAGCAGTTTCGGCGTGACGTCTGTATGTACGTACTTATGTATGTATCTCGTATAGCTCAAAAACGATTAGCCGTAGGATGTTGAAACTTTGGATTTAGAACTGTTGTAACATCTAGATTGTACACCTCCCCTTTTGATTGCAATCGACTGGACGAAAAGCCCCAAAAAAACCCAAAATCCAAACTTTTTTGGATTTTTTCTTAACTTTAGTAATAAGCTCTCATTGAAAGAAGGATATCTCCATGTAATATCAATTTTCACTGATTCTTAAATTATGGCCAAATAAAATTTTAATTAATGAAATATTTGGATCTTACTAGGGAAAGGCACGTTGGTTCGAATCCGACTTCATTTCTTTTTTTTAAATTTAAAGATATTGATTTATTAATAACTATTAACCGCTGACTGTAAAAAACTTTTACAATAAATAATAATTCAATAAAAAAAAAATCAGAAATTATTAGTGAAATAAAATTTTATATTTTGATTTTAATTCAAATATTTTTACAGAAGTTAATGATTATTAATAAATCAATATATTAAAAGAGAAAGTTAAAAAAAATAAATGTATATGAAGGCGAATTCGAGTCAATGTTTGCATGGTTACAGATTCGACACATTTTCACTTACACCAATTAACTACTTCAGCGACGTGAAACAAGATTAATGTATAAAATATTAGTTTATTTTTAGTTAAACTTAATATTTTTAATATAAACTAAATATTAGTTTTAAAATGTTAATATGGACACCACAAAAAAATGTGATGTAATGTTGCGTCCAGCACAATGCAATTGTGTAATTGTCCACTTTATTAAAGAATTGGAAGATCGTACCTCACTTTCAAATGAAATAAATTTAAATGAAGTGCAGCAAAATAATGTGTATATGTAATTTAGTAGGTGTACAAGGAAGTTATGTAGTGTCCACATCAGATTTTTACTTGTATCTTTTAAATATATTACTTATGAAATTATTTTTTAATAATTTATTTATTGTTTTTACTTGTATAATTATTTTTCATGATTAATTCTTTTTTTTATAATTTACATTGGAGAATATTACGTTTAACGACTTTGTTTTTGTGTTTTTTCCAAATTATTTATTATTATCATTTATTTAGTTAAGTAAAATCGTTTTATTGGTCTACGCGATTAATTAAAATCAGTGTAATCAACGTAGAAATGGGAGTTTTAACACAAAAAACTCGGTGAGAAGGTGTTTAAGACAGATGAGAAAGATATTTTCTATCTTATAGAAAATATAAAAAACTAGGATTGAAGTGTTTTTTCTTGGGATTAAATTTACTATAATGTTCTTTCAATCTTTTTATTGGAGTTACGGTGCTGGAAAACAAAGAGATTAAAGCGAGTGAAATCTTTGTAAGATATATCTACGTAACAAATTTCCAGTTATTTCATAATTTCTTTTTTTCATATTTTTCACTTCATTATAATTTTAATAACATTATAAAAAGCTGTCAGATGCATAATATTTTGTACAAAACTGCTTTAATAAGATCAGTAAAATAGAATGCATTACTGAATGTCGGATGCATTCTGATAAAGAGTGCTTTTTATGAATCTTACACGGATGATTACGTTTGTTTATGATATACCTTATGACTGAGGTAATTTCTAGTGTTTCTAAAGAAAAATTAATAATTGAGAATGCTATAATTCATTTGTTTAAACCTTTTTACTATAAAAATTATGTGAAAAAAGTTATTGGAAAAACTATTGAAATCGATTTTTTTTTGTTGGATCACTGTTTTGTTATGGTTGCACAATTATTCGATTATTTTTCTCTCTAACTAAACGTTTTCTTTCTTAATAAAAAATCCAAAAACGTTTTTATAAAAAAAGTAAATTTATTTGAATTGTTAAACTCTATGTCCTGCATGCACACGGATACTTTTAACACGTTAAAAAAAAAAAAAATAAATAAACAAGACTTTTCCGCTAAAAAAAATTTATCATAAAATTTTTTATTAAACTTAGTGAACACTTGCTCCATTTTCATTTATTTTCAGATACGAAAAACAAATTAGAAATATTTTAACTTGATTAAAAATTAATTGATTCGAAAATTTAATTTTGAAAGAGAAATTACTGATGTAAATTATAGAGGGTAAAAAATTTCAAAAGAAAACTGATAACAAACTCATAGTACTTTCCTGTTATTGGTTATTTATTCAGATATACGGGATAAATAATGATATATGAAAATAAATTAAAAAAAAGAATTTTAAATCACTTCGATCGGCTACCCCCAGCCCCAATATCCCTAAAATATTTTGTTTTATGTCACTTGCACTATTACTATGCGTCTCTCTTGTGTATCTGTCTTCAGACAGGTATTAGCTGGACTTCCTCCATTTCACTCGGTCCTGAGATTCCTCTTTCAATTGTTTGTATGCACGAATATCCTGTAAAAGCGCCCACCCGGAGATCCGATTGTGGTCATATTACTCCGGAATATCTCTTCTCAGGACTCTCCATGTTAAGAATCAGTCCAGTCAGACAAGGGATACCTCAAGGGGTCTTTAATGCGGTGGTTTCTCGTTGCCTTTTCAGTTTCCTATGCCGTTGACCATTTCAGGTTCATCTGCCTTTAGAGGTGGTTTCCCAACTCTAGGACAATAGGGAGCCCTAACCCTCTACTATGCTTAGGAAGATATAAAAAAAAAAATCCTGTTGAAGAATATATAATAAATAAAAAGAGCTTTTTTTAGATTTTTGGGAAAGAGGAATTTTGGGGTAAAACTTTATTAAAAATGGTAAGATAAGCATGCACGCATATACTGAGCTTAATATAAAGTGGGTTATGTTTGCAAAATTTTGAAAAAATTGAGCCTAAAAAATTATCTATCCCCATCCCCTGGAGATATTGGGCCCAAAAGTTTACCAATAAATTACCCCATATACACGATTCTCAGTGCCAAATTTCATAAAAATTGATTTATCCAATCAAAAGTTATTAAGCTTCAAACAATCTTAACACATGTATGTATGAACAATATCTCAGACTATTTTTTTGTTGGGTCATGAAACATCGACAAATGCAAAAAACTCATACTCTCATTTTTTGCCTTATTACCAAAATTTCCTTCTTGCAGCATAGAACCATGATGCTAGGAAAGTAAAAATTATATTTTGAAAAAAAAAATGTCTTTTTAGACATACAGTAATTATAAAAGATTAAAGCAGAAATTTGATATATAATGCTTTGTTACACACTCTCTTGTCTGATTAAATTATTTTCTGTATTTAAAACATTTGAATCGATGCAACAAAATTGTTTGTTTTTCTACCTATGCATGTTGATAAAGCACGGACTAGTCGGAATGATGTCATTACGTACACACTAGTATTGAATGCTGAGAGAACCGATTACTCACGGAAAAATCCGATTACTGTCAGATGTATATTTTGTTACTGGATTGTTACAAATTCTTGATAATTAACTTGTGCGTGTCAAATGTCCAACTGCAACAATGATCAACTTCTTTAAAGGTAACACATATATATTTCATTATTTATTTAGCATTAATAATTTATCATTTATCTACAATTCATGTAACATATTAACGTATTTTTTCACTGTGTAACAACAAAACAACTAACCATTACACAATGAGCATAACATTTTCGCTCATTATCCTTCTTCTTTCATTTCTCTCTCATTTTAATTTTTTATTTTGTTAAAGTTATTCTATTTATATAATAAAATTAAAAATTAAAACCTGACTTATTACATTCGTAGTACGAACGTTGAAAATAATACACTGTAAGAAAAGTATTAGAAATAAACGTAATCATAATAGAAAGTTATACATAATCATAATGTGTGAAATACATAATACATATTTCATATACTGTACAGATATAATCAACTTCTACAGTGAACAAAAAAACTGAATTATTATTCCGTTATTTCGGTTTTAATGAACTTGTTTTTCTTATCTCAGACTGATTTACTACTTAATGAAAAATTAACTTTATTGCTATAATTTCTGGATTGATTATTTATTGTGTTTCTTTGAGTGATAGAAAATAAAATTAACGGTCCCATTAATTAAAAAAAAAAAAAGAAAAGAAAACAATTCTTAAATGCTTCACTTTCAAACTGTTGAAGATCTTTTTAAGCTAATTGTGCAGCTCCTCCTTCAGAAGAAATTACTTTTCAAAAGTCGTCTATAATTTTCAGTAGTGTGCATTTGCACAAGTTGGCCAATGAAGAAAGTTCTAAAAGATCCATTCGCAAAAAAAGTTATAAATAAAATTTCTGTATAATTTCAAGTGAGGCGCTTACAATTGTGAGTATTTAAAAAAAATGTGTTTCGAAAATATTGGGAGATCGTGATCAACGAATTAAATATATTTGCTTACTATCAATAATTTTCATGAATTATCTTTAATATGTGTTGATATAAAAGGACAGTTATTTTCTTAATTTTTTATTTTACTTAAATAATACGTACCTATTAAAATAGCTAATACCTATTACCTATTAAAATAGGTACGATCTATTCAAATTTAAAATATGTCGATTATTTGCATGACAGTATTACTTAAATTCGTTTAAAGCTAATCGAAGGCAAATTAATCTTTCAAAAAATATATTTTATAATAAACGTAATCAATTGATTACGGTTGATCCAGCAATCCTTGACTATATTGCAACAAAAACAATTTCCCACCCCCCCAGTTTTTTCTTTTCATCCTACAAAGTTTTTATACTAAATTTTATTCTGTCTTAATTTATGTGCATTTATAATAATAAAAATACATAGATCTAAATTTCGGCCCCACAGCATTTCAGTGAGTGAGGCACAAATTGATGCAAATTTATAAATTGAGGGAATTCTACATAAATGGGGGGGGGGGTAATGTAATTCTACATAACTATAGTTATCTTATAACTATAGTACATTGTTTTGATTACAAGGTTGAAATAAGGAGGAAAACTATTTCAGTCATCTGAATTAATGAAATGCAGGAATGTTGGTTTATTTGGTTGCAATGCACATGGAAAAAATTTACGTCGAATCTTTTTATGTCGTTCAACTTTTTGTTTTATCTACACTTTGAAATAACATAATTCAAAAGGAACTTTTACGCGGGGAAAATTATTTCTAATGAAAGCAGCAGTTTTTAAAAACATCTAAAATATAATTTATGTACACTAAAAGTTTTTGAAAACTTTTTTTTGGCTCGTTGTGTCGGACACTTTTATGGTAGACATTTGCACGGAGAAAAAAAAATAGCTGACTCATCATCAAAAATCGTCACAAAACGCTAAGCATGTCTATAGGAGAGAAAGACATGGACGAGAATTTATACATATATGCGTATAATACACGAGGGTCGTCCACAAAGTAACCGCCGTTTACGCGTACCGGAAGAAGTAGTTGGGTTAGCGCCGCCATTCTGACATCAGTGTGTGCAGCGGCTCAGTACGCTTCTAACTGTGCAAGGCG
>JAAAKQ030135724.1:0-31549 GCA_010016005.3 Zanna intricata | reverse complement strand
GATAGGGAACATCCTTGTCGTACTCCCTTCTTTATTACAGCTTCTTTTGTATGTTCTTCGATTATTACTGTTGCAGTATCTTTGTTCAGTATTTATCTTTATTAAAATCATTAATTATTATTTTAGAAGTGTTAGCTAATTCACCCTTGTAAAATTAATTCTCAGTTTTAATATAATGTTTAAATTTTTTTTCGTCATTATGTGTAATATCTTGTATTTTTCTGGGTATGTTTCACTTTTTATTTTATTTCTCATCAAGAGAAAAAAAAATTTATACAGCTATATAAATTTTCAGGAGTGGTCGACCTGAGATTGTATAAGATTACACTTCATTCTCATTCATACATATCATCCTCTGAAGTAATACCTTATGGTATTACTTTAGTTCCGGATGCTAAACAGAAAAAGAAAGAGCTATATAAATTTAGTATATTTTTTAATAATTACACAATTTAGTGTTTTTTTTTTTTTTTTTTTTAACTGCCACTTCACTAGTCTAATGTGTATCCATTTCTTCCCTAATCTTCTAATTTAATTTTTCCTTCTATGTATACAATTATTTTATTTTATGTATCTTTCTGAACTGTTCTTATCTAATAACTTTTTCCCTTTACCAACTCCGATTTCTTATGTGTGACCATATTTAAAAAATATATTTTATTTGGGTGAGAAGCGTAAGATTTCGTATTTCAGAGATTCATTTAAAAAAAATGATATACGAATAGAATATTATTTTTAACATTCCGCTAAATTTCAAAATTGTGTTTAAAGAATTTTCTATCTTTTTATCGATTTTTTGTTACCATAAAGCATTATACTGTGCAACTATTAAAAACAAAAAAAAAATGTTTAATTTACTCGTAATTTGCTGCTAATACCTTTTTTTTCTATGATTTTTTAATGTCGTCAAATCTCTCTCTGAATTGTAATTTTACGACCTAAATAAGAATATCCTTCTACTTTTTTTCTATATTCTATCCTATTTTATATTAACTAACCATTTTTTTGGTTTTGTGTCACTTTTCATTACCTGAGTTTTAAACTGATTGTTTTGTATGTTTCAAATCTATCTTTAGCAATGAATTGATAATATTGAACATTTTTTCTTTCTTTTGTAATTTAGTGACGGTTTAATTCTCTTTCTTTGAACTGTTACTCCCTTTTAGATTTTTCTTCGATTCTTTTGTTACGTCTTTTATAAAAAAGTTAAAAAGCAAAGAGAAAAGAATACACCATATCTCTTTCTTATTTTTTTCCGCACTGGAAGTTTCAGTTCTTGGTTCTTTACTTTAATCAAGCTTCTTCCTGATTTTTTATACTTCATTTTTAAGTAAATTTATATCTGAAGTATATTTAAATTTTTATCTGATTTCTTTTTATTATTATTCTTTTTTTTATTACATTTTTTATAATTATGATTTTATTTTATTTTATCTAATTAAAATTCAGTACTCGATATAATGTTTTGTTTGTTACTGCCTCAATAACTCCAGAAACGGTTGATTTTCATAAAATAAAAAAGATTTCTCTCAATCACATTAATGAAACTGAGTATTTGGAAAACAAAATTGCAGTCGATGAGAACCATCTATTAAAAAAAAAAATATATATATATATATTCAAAAATAATTTAATATTGTATCAAATTAAAATGACAACAGCAACTTTGAAAAATATACATATTTTAGAATTTCGTAAAAATATTAGATATTAGAAACCCTTGAAAGAAAAAATCATCTTGAAATTGAAAATCATCTAATAAATAAGTAATAGAAGATGGAATAAAGAAGGAAATGAAAAAATGAGCATAGTGATGGAGGAAGAAAAAGATATAGGCGATTAAATAATGAGTTAATGTGGAAAGTTGAGAAGGTAACAGAGAATTGGATGGAAAAAACAAGAGTGATGAGATAGAACTATTGGAAAGAGAAAAGGAAAACTGACATGTACCGAGAGGCCAAGCAAATATGTTTTCAAGGAAAAAAGTACATTAGGATTGGAAAAGTAAATAATGATGGGATAACAGGAAGGGATTTTCAAGAAATTCTGCAAAGATGGAAAGAACATAAAAGGGCTTATCACCTAGAACACCAACCAGATGAAGTTAGCTTAGAGGAAGAAGCAAGAGTATCTAGAAGAAAAATGCTATAATATTCTGGAGGTGGAAGTGGAATAAACTTTGAAAGAAATGAAGAACAGAAAAGCCTGTGGGCTTGATTAATTACCGATAGAAGTTCTAAAATATTTGGGAAGAAAGAAAGTTGTACATTTGTGTAATGAGATTTATGAAAAAGATGAATGGCCAAGAGACTTCATATCAACTGTGATGATATCGACTAAGAAGAAGAAGAATGTAATCAATTGGGAGGAATTCAGAACTATAAGTTTGTTGTCCCTTACAGCTAAAGTGGTTCTGAGGGTTTTAAACAAAAGGATATCTTTTTGAATCAATTGCTGAAAAACAGTTTGCTTTTAAGAAGGGAGGAGTACAGGAGATGCTATTGGATTACTGAAAAAAGGTAGTGAAATTTATATTAAGAAAGGAAGAGATGTATATATAGTTTTTGTAGATCTTGAAAAAGTTTCTGACAGAATACTGTGGTATAAACTAATGACCGTTCTAAAAAATAAAGTTGTTGCTTGGAAGGAAACAAAGCTACAAAAAGTGTAAGTTCGAATAGGAAATGAATTAACGGAGAAAGGCAAGTTTGGAAGAGGTGTTAGGGATGCTGTCTTTCGCCTACTCTGTTTAACATATTCCTTGACGAGATAATAAAAAGTGCATGAAAAGAAAGAAAGGTGTGCGTTTTGGTAGGAAACACACACCTGGGAAAAGGGTAAAATGCACCAGATTTGCTGATGATATGGTGTTGCTAGCAGAAAATATGGAAGATACAGGAATGCTGGAGAACTTAGTGTGTCATGCGATGTGACATCGTGTAATACTTTGTCGGCTTTTTTATATAAGTGTAATCAGATTTTTAACACTTTAGTTTACATCTTGTACTGAAATTTCCGTAAGTCAAAATGTATATTAAATTACCTTTTACCTAATTATATGAGCTTTGTTAACGGAATTGAATTTCTGTCTATTAATATATATTAAAAAAAATATTATTCAAGATTATATCGTTATTAATTAATTTTTTAATAAATAGGTTAAAATCTTTTGCAAATTATGAGTAAAATAAGTTTATGTTACGTTACAAAAGTTTATCTACTGCTATAAAAGTTATTTATTTCAATAATATTTGTTTTCAGCAAAATGGAATGATGTAAAAAAGATTATAAAATGTTGTAAAAAAACTGTCGTAATAAACCACAGTAGTTGTAATAAAAGAAGTAGGTTTCATTTTCCCGTTTTATTATTTTAATTTTATAACTCCTTAAATATTTTATTGACTTTTCTAACTCAGATTTTTCTAATAAGACCGACCGTATTAATTAGATGTTTTGAAGTTTAATAATTGAGCGCGGAAATTGCTAATTAGAGAAATATACATTTATGTTACTTATATCGTTTAATATTGAACGGTAAAAGATGCTTTCATTTAAATTAACTATGATGGTAAGCGTATGTATGTGTTTATTTACTTTTATAATTATTAAGGATGATAATCTATTATAAATTAGTCATGTAAAGCAGATGTGCTTAACGTAATCCAGGAATAAATGTATATTAGATACGTTCGTACATCGCATACGCAAACTCAGGACGTATGTAGGTTATCTTAACGGTCGATCGGTTCAGCATGAGTAGTAATGTACAAAAACCTAAGTATGTTCCTGTGATTAATTTAGTCATTCGATATAGGAAAATTTTTGCATTCTCTGATAATATCACATGTAACTCTTTTGCTGTTATCACAAAAAAAATTACAGTTACTATTAGATTTGGAACAGTATATATAAAGAAATTCTAAATAAAAAGAAAACAGTTGACTACAGAGTTGTAATACTTTGTATTTATTTTTTGAAAAAATAAATGATATATGAAAAACGTTACCTCTCTTTTTCTGTTTAGTCTCCGGAATTACCGTAAGGTATTACTTCAGACGATGAATGAGGATGATATGTATGAATGCGAATGAAGTGTATTCTTGTACAATCCTAGGTCGATCACTCCTGATAAGTGTGGTTAATTGAAACCCAACCACCAAAGAACACCCGGTATCCACGATCTAGTATTCAAATCCGTATAAAAATAACTACCTTTACTAGGACTTGAACCTTAGAACTCTCGACTTTGAAATCAGCTGATTTACGATGTCGCGTTAACAATTGACTACAAAAGAAAACCAATGACCGTTCTAAAAAATAAAGTTGTTGACTGGAAGGAAATAAAGCTACAAAAAGTGGTAGTTCGAATAGGAAATGAATTAACGGAGAAAGGCAAGTTTGGAAGAGGTGTTAGGGATGCTGTCTTTCGCCTGCTCTGTTTAACATATTCCTTGACGAGATAATAAAAAATGCATGAACCCACCGGGCTGGTGACAGCCCGGTGGGTTTTAGTTACCTAAGATTTCTTTTTTGGGTTGGAGGTAATTTATGATGTTTTATTGCAGAATTATTATCATATTTTTAAATAAACAAAAAAAACCAAAAAACATTTTTAAAATTGGTATTTTTTATGCTACCCCACCTTCAAAATCATCTTCCAAAAAATTTTTTTAATTTATTATGTTTATCTTATTAAATGGAAGAAAGTAAAAACAAATTCCACTGAAAAAATGTACAACCAATAAAAAGTTACCTGAGATTTATTTTTTATGATGGGGAGTGAATCATGATAAAATTTTATCTTTATATTACTGTTAAAAGTTTATTATTTAAACTTTAAATAATATTACATTTTAAATAAATAAGAAAAATTTTGAAAAAATCAAACAATCTTTTTCTTTTTAATTTGATTGGCTGCTCAAAAAGTAGTTGTTTTTTTTTTGTCACCTACACTACTGCGATGCCTAAGAATACATTAAAAAAATCGATTAAATAAATGTAAAGATTGCTTTTATCGATTTTTGTGAAGAGGGACATTGAAAAAAACTTTTTTAAAAATTGTAATTTACTGAGCTTAATATAAAGTGGGGTTATGTTTATAAAAGTTTGAAAAGATTGACCCCTCACAAAAAAAAAACGTATCTCCTGGAGATATTGATCCCAAAATTTTACCAAAAAATTACCCCATATATACGAGTCTGTACAAAATTTCGTCAAAATCGGTTAATCCAGTCAATAGTTATTAAGCTTTAAAACGCAAACACGTACGTATAAACATTATTCCCAAATTTTGTTTTTTTTTTTTTGGGATGTTTGGGTCATGAAATTTCGAGAAAAGCAAACAACTTCGAGGAAAAAAACCCCACACCCCAGTTTTTGACTGATTATCTTTCTTTCCTTTTTGCCGCATAGAGCTAACGCTGTGATGCCAGGGCAGTAAAAATTAGCACAGTGGAAAAATATAGTGTTTGTAGTACCCCCCTCCAAAGAAAAAGTTAGATTCTTTTATCTCAGTGTCTGCTGATGATGATAAAGATGATCGTTTAACAATTGAAATTATCATTTAGTTTTAGATTTTGAGTAAAATATTTATAAATGGTTTTAGAACGTAATTTTTTTTTATAATGACATCTTTGCTAGGGCATGTTAATCGTCGTATAACTAACATCATGTGCATGGCCGAAGACACACTAATTAACAAAGCATTAATTACACTTCTTGACAGATAAACAGAGTTGACCTTTCAAATAAATGTTTCTCCTAATCTTTTAGCCACCTGTTAACAACAGACCGAAGGAACACCAGGGCAATATTTTTTCAAATATTTTTTCTCTGTCAGATGAGAGTAATCTCTTTTCCAATTTATATTACTAATTGTTTATATTTATCATTGTTTTAATCAGTAACTAAACAACTGTTATTTAATTTTTAATTCACTTAAAAAAATTAAAATTACTGGTAGAAATACATTTGTAAACTTCTACTGCTGAAAAGATCATTGCTGAGGTCGATTTGAAGGCTTACTTTAGGAAACTAGACAACAGAAAAAGAAGAAAGAATTTTAAAATAAAAAATCTACAAAAAACAAAATTTTAGACAAATCTGAAGAAAAGAGGACTTCAACAAGAAAATCTGAATTGAAATTAACTATTAGTAAAAGATCTCAAGAAAAGCAAGCACTTATTTTTTTTTAATTTCGCTGTTGGTGAAATTAAATAGAAGCTTTGAAGCTAGTACGTGGAATATGGAAATGGAATTGTCTAGCGTGTGAAAAATCCTATGCCTGACCCAGGATTCCAACCCGGGACCTCCGGATGAAAGGCCGAAACGCTAACATTCCACCGCGGAGATTAGCAGAATTGTAAGGATAAGAAACATACAAGGAAAATAAGGGAAAAATAGTGAAAGGTATTTGTTTTAAGCGTATATTGGCTTTAAAGTAAGCTTCCTAGAGATTTCGTCCAATAGAAATATTCCTCGTTCAGTAAAATTTCATTCCAAAGTGTTCAAGCAGATATTTTCCTTTCGATTTGATCCAGACAGAAAAAGTGCAGAATTTAGAATTGCCCAATAACAAATTATCCTAAGTTTTAAAATGTCCAACGTTTAATAGCCCATTCACCCAGAAAGTCCAATATTTATTCTATACATGCAGTGCTCTGAGTACTATTTCCAGTATAATGTAAATCGTTGTTTTTCTTATAACAATAATAACAATAACATAACAACAATAATAACATAACAACAGTAATGTTGTTATGGTTGTGTCAATAACATTTAGCAAATTTTATGATAGAATCGCACAAATCGAGACAGACAGACACCATGGCTTCAGTTATTTTAACAGAAAAAGTCAACCGATACTATTTTACAAGGACAATCTTATATAATTGCCGGCCTCCGTGGCACGAGTGGTGGCGTCTCGGCCTTTCATCCCTGATTCGAATCCCGGTTAGGCATCGCATTTTTCACACACCCTACAATTCATTCATATCATCCTCTGAAGATATACTTTAAAGGTGGTTCCGGAGGTTAAAAAAATAAATAAATCTTATATAATTACCGCTAAGTAAATGCTCATGGTAAATGTATTTATTGGCGCTGCTTTGATTGGAAGGCGTGCATTGCAAGGTGCATAACAAATGAGGAATTAGGTATAATTAATTGGGTATAAATTGAAGGATCAAATTATTAATGATGTCGCCTTTAACATTTCCAAGTGAATATTTTGATCACACTTATAACCTTGTGTCTGCTAGTTGCTTTGGATCAAAAGGAGGGTTAATTAAATATAACGGGCCTCGTAAATAATTTTTGGGCTACGTAAAATGTTTGACCTCCAACTTCCCGTACGTAGTTTAATTTTCACAAAATGCTTAAAAAAAATAAATACATTATGTTAATGGCTGCATGCAAACTATTAAGATACGTGCTTAATTATTGTATTAAAAGATGTTCTTGACGCTTTCTACATAGTCACTGCATTTTGAACTCATTTTACAATTTAACGCGATCGGAATAATCCTTAATTATCCTCCAGCATGGATCATGATTAACCAATCACATTTAATCGGCATATTTACTCCAGCAGCACTGTCATCCGACAGCGATTTTGTAGTCCAATAGGACATTAAAATATACGATTTATCCAAATAAACAATCGAAGAATATTTTTTTCAGCAACCAGTCATTTTTCTTAAATTTTCGATCCTCTTGTACCGGATATCTTCTTTCTGAATCCAAAGTTTTCTGTTATTATCAGTTCTGCACCACAAAGCATAACTCTTTCAGGATAGTTGGAGTGTAGTTCTAGAACCCTAAAATTGAACGCCCTTTTGTAGTTCATGGTGTAATTTATTTATTACAGGTAATTAATTATAATTTAAATAAACTCGTTAACTGTTCTGCTAATTCAATGCCTTGATCAAAATTTTCTCATCCACTAACTGGTTTCTACTATTTTGATCACGATTGTTATTTAGATTAAAGAAGATTATTCTTTTCTTTTCGAAGGTTTTGAATTTATGATTTTGAAATCTCACAAGGTTCTTTCATCACATTTACATGTATTATTCACGTATTCACGTGTATTATTCCCATCATCAACACGTGTTTCACCTGCTAGATCTCGTGTATTATTCTCATCATCAATACTTATTTTACTTGTTTGATCACGTGTATTATTCTTATCATCAACACGTGTATAATAAATATCATGTTAAATTTTTTCAGGTCAGATAAATGAATGAGTAGTTCATACAACTAAAATTTAACAAAACAATATTTTATTGGCCAAGAATTACTGAATAGTAATATTAGTTCAAAACAGGTTATGTCAAAATAGAATATTATATAAATCTGAGATGGAACTGAAAGTCATTCGCACCTACCCAAAGTCACAGAAGTACGTGTTCGAGAGTCTAACAGATACATAATTTTATAATACATTATATATTACACTTTTATACTGCCAAATCGGCAATAAAATGGTGCATTACCTTAAGTCAATAAACAGCTGATTTGTATCCTGATTTCTTAAACGTCCTTAGAAAATTATTGACATTTAAGGATATTTTGGTTACCGGATATTATTAAATGCAGTCCTGGACATTTAATTATATTTTTAAAATTTGGCTTATAGGGCTTTTTGACTTTGGACATTTTGTATATGGACATCTTTTGTGTTTGGACCATTTAAAAAGTTGGGCTTTAATATGCAGAAGACGTTTTCGTTGAATTGATCTTTTAGGATTGGACATTATCTCTGATAACCTTAAGTAATTAACATTTTACATTTATTACACGATTTAATCATAATGATAATTGTGAGGTGGGGAGGTGGACTCCCATCTTAAACTTTTTCTCTTCTTTACATAAAAATGTTCAATTATTATGAAAAGTATAAAGATAAAAGAAGATGATAAAGAGAAATTCCTTCGGCTTTGAGAAGTGAAATTAATTATTAACTGATGAGAATTAATCTAAATGCGCAGTTTCGATCTTATGCGGTTATCGTTTTAAAGAATTAATTTATATTATATTATATTTTATTTACATTTTTTTTTTAAGGAAGTATATATCTAATGTAAACAAACTCAAAAAAATTTTTTAATAACTTTTTGTAAATTTGAAAATAATTATTTTATTTTGTAATTCATATAAAATTATATTTAAGAAATGACAAAAACACATCATCAAAAGAAAAAATATATAATTTTGAGTTTTATAAGTTTGGGTCAAATTCAAATTGAACAGTTGTCAACTCTTGATATAATCAATCATAAAATAATTCTAACGACCTACAATTTAACATTTACTACATTCATATTATTACAACGTTACACTGTGTTAAGTCATGAATTTAATATATCAAAGTGATTCTTTAAGACATTTATAATTCAATTAGAGTAACTTCTGAGTAAAGGTTTGCCTAAATTTATGTTTATTTTCTATTTTCAGGAAAATTATTAAAATTGTTTATTTTACCCTCAATAATTTTTTGTCGATTCAAATATTGTCAAGATAAGTTACTTTAAACCTGCTGAATCACGATTAAATAAATAGATTTATTGTCTTGATTTACGGTAACTTGCTCCCTATAGCTTTGATGAAAATTCAAACTCGACTCTCAGTCGATTCTTCATTCATAGACCCTACTCAAAAAAATTAGTTTCTAGAAGCTAGAGACTTTCATTATGCCGATGAAATCGAGCAAAAACCAAATTTCTGTTTGAAATTGGGAAAACGTTATTTTAATGTTACTCCGATAACATATAACATTCTGTGCAAAACGAAATTGGAATGTTTGGTTATTATTAGTGATAATCGAGTAATAATTTTGAAATAGCTCATGTTTTCATCCGAGGTGAGTTATGGAGTAAAATAAGCAGCAAGGATGCTACTTCCTTAGGGATATAATACATAAAAAAAAAGCTGACTGTTGAGTATCACCGCCAGATGTTGCTAGCTAATATGGAACGTAGTTTTCGTAAAGACAATGAGATAGCAATTTCGATCTCACGGCCGTTATTCCCGATTGTCCTCGAGTCCTCCGGTGGATAGTATGCATCTCACAATGGCCGAAGCCGTAACCAACAACTACGGCTGCCTTCTTATGCAATAATGGAGAAAGCGGATACGATTGTGGTACACTCTGATATGAGAATGACGTAAATAAAGAGTTGACGATACCAATTCATAATATATTATTATTAGTTTTTATATAAATTGAACTTAAATATATCTCATTTTATTAAGTAATTTATATAAGTATTGTCAAATATGCTTAATATTTCAGTATTTTTTTTTAATAAATTTTTTTTTTCTGTCGCACAACAAAGTAAGGATTGAAAATTATTGCAAGTGGAATGTCAATTTTGTAAATGAAATATTTCTGTAAGAATGAGATGTCACTATAAAGTTTTACAATAAAAGAACAAGATAAACGAACAACATTCAATGGAAAAAAAAAGATTTACCAATAATATACAAATAATTTAGACGTTTTTTAACGCATTTAATCATAAACGCAATTATTTTTATTTACACACACAACAGATTTACAAATTAATTATGTGCAATGAAAATCAAAATATTTAAAAATGATAATAATAAAATTGAAAACACTGAAGCAGCCGTCAGAAATAGACGAAATTTGGATTTAATTAATTCGAATAACCTATCCATAACGTACATTTTAAAATAATGAGTACAGTATTGATGATTATCTTATAAAAGTATTGTTTTTGTAAACGAGTACTTTATATTGTATGTAGGCCTACTGTAGTTTTCTTTTGTGAATAATTTTTGTTGCACTTTATCTTTGCTGTTAAATTTTAACTTCATAAAACGTTAAAATTTTGAAATTGGTATAATACAACAATTAAATATTATTATTACGATTAAATTACAGAATTTGATTTGACTTTATGGATTTAATGTTAAAAAACTGAAAACGTTAAGTAAAATTAAAGAAAAATAACTTTCTCGAGGTTTTAAAGGGATTTTTTGATATGTTTTTGAATGATGAAAATAATGACATTAACCATAAAAATTTTCTCCCGTTTAAACTTGTGTTATATCTTTTGAGTTGTAAACAACTATGGCACTAAAGAAATGAAGCGATTAAGCATCGACTGATTAAAGCAACCAATCAAAAAATTTACTGTGGTTTCTCTAATAATAAAAATAAATATACGTTCTCGTAATTTTTACTATCGAAACATTTTAGAATATGCTATAACAGATATGGTAACTGAAATAGTATTTCTACGTGTATCAGAGTTGCGTAGTGGAGAAACTGGCAGAACCAATTATTTATTAATGATAACAGGGTATCGTATTTCTCAGCACTGTTCCCCGGCCACCATTCCGTAGTTGGTTTCTAATTAAAAGCATTTTCTACTCTGGTAATACGTAGATATAGTGTGCTACCAACAAAGAAGACAGAGACCTAGCGATTCCGAATGTAATAATCTGATTTAATATTTGAAGAGTTTCGGAATATCATTCGAATCAATAAAAATTATTTTTTTTAAATTGTCTGAATTACCGGTAAATTTCTCTTCATTTTTTTTTTTTTTTTTAGTTATTATTCTGAAGAAAGGTATTAAGTTAGATTTCCAGAATATGTTTCCTGCGAGAGTGCAAGATATAATATTCATTATTATAAAATATATATATATATTAGTTTTTTAAAAATAGAATTTTTATTTTTTTAAATAAAGTTTGTTAGGTTCTTATAATAATGCACTTCGAAAGATTTTCTTCTTTTTTTTTCTAGCTATATAAGTTTTGTAATCACTAATTGTAAAACAAATGTTACGACTATTTTAGAGAAATGATAAAAGCCGAGTAATAATATTATATCTCCCATATCTGGAGAACAAAGTATTTATTTCTTGTGAATGGAAAATATTTGGATGTAGCTGTGGCCTGCAGAATTCAATTTCGATAGGGATTTAGATGTTATGGCAATAAAGTACAATTTAATTTTTTTTTTTTTTTGTTTTTTTTTTAACCTCCGGAATTACCTTTAAGGTATATCTTCAGAGGATGAGATGAATGAATTGTAGCGTGTGTGAAAAATGCCATGCCTGACCGGGATTCGAACCCGGAACCTCCGGATTAAAGGCTGAGACGCTACCACTCAGCCACGGAGGCCGGCTTCTTTTTTATGTTAAAAATTATATTAAAAGAATTCTTGGCCGACCCACCATAGTCCAATGAAATTCTTTAATTTTAGTATGAATTTGTAAATTTCTAAAAAATAATTTAGATTCCAGAAATTTAATAATCGTGCAGATCTTTTTGGAATTGTATTGAAAATTTTTTTCTTTTGTAACAACGAATTTCGTAAACAGAATGAAATAAAATGAAATTTCCCGAGAAAAATAAATGTTTCTAATCCTAATAGACCGAAGCTGATAAACATTAATTGATGACAGTGATACATATTCGTTCTAGCGTATTAGTACAGTTTCTATTTACGTACAGTTTCAATCGTACACTTTCTATCTAAGTTTCATTGTCTCCAACACGGATCTTACGAATAAGTTATTACTTATTCGCGGATAAAGATTTCCGACAATTCTTAATACAGTATCTTTATAATCGATTAGTACGAATACATTTGACTGATCGAAAACATAATATTTACCTCAATCACAGCAGTGAAAGAAACTGACCAATAAAAATTTGCTTAATTCTTATCGATCATACGATTGCTCGTTTTGTAACTGATCATAAGACTGACAAATTCTGATCCATGGGAATGCGCACAAATATATCTTAACAAAAAAACAGTTAAGAAATGAAACCAAAGTTATGAAATCCATTATTAAAATCTGTCATTAAATTAAATCCATTATTTTCAATCATAGTTTTGTGTATAGTATTCAATAGTAATAATAACAAAGAGTTCTACCATAGGACAAACAGGTTGTAAATTTACTTTCAGACATAGATACAGAAAATGTAACAAAAAGAAAACATAATCTGTTATGTTAAAAAAAACATAAATATAATTCAATTTTTATTTTTTAAAGGTTGACATCTAATATAGTTTCATCATTTTTGATCAAACAACTGAAGTGTTTTTTGTTTTTTATAGAAGTTCTAGTTTTTATTTTTATTTTATTTCATTTGTGTTTTAAGGTCTGGAATATTTTTTTAGTATAATTTGTTTAGTTGCCCAGTGTGTTTGATCCTTTAAAAGTAAAAATAATATTTTTGGATATTTTTACTCTTTGTGAGACTGTGTCTTCATTAAAATGTTTGTTTATGTATTATTTTAATGTTTTTGTTTTGTTTTAAATGATTTTATAAACGAAATAAAACATCATATTAATTATGTACATTATTTATTACAAATGGAAATTTAAAATAAAATGACATGCTATGGTGAACAAAAATTGTTAATATTTACAAATAATAAAATGTACACATTAGTAATATTACTTTTAAAACACGTTTTTAGAAATATTCCGGAATGAAAATTAAATTATGTTGCTTTTATTAATCAGTTACTGTTGACCGCGAAATATATTAATTATAACAAGCAGAAATTGATCGATACATTATTGACATGATTCTTAGATTCACGATCAAGTAAACAGAAACCCAACAAAAACTTTCACAAAATCTCTGCAATCCATACCATTGTATATATGTACAAATATACAATACAATACACAAATATATATACAATCTATACAAATAATAATATATATATACAATATATTGTATATATATATATATATATATATATATATATACAATATATATTTGTATTTCTATATTTGTAGTCTGTCTTTAACGATGAATATTTTTTAAAAAACAACTGATTTATTATTCCTGTAAATTTTATAAAATAGATATACATTCTATTATTAATGTTAATTATGTTGAAAAATTTATATACAACGTTAAACATAATTGTAGGTTGAGTACTACAAACAAACTTTCATTACATGTGCATTGTAAGTGTGAGTACAAGACTTTGCTGGATGTTCATTCCAACGAAGTGAGTTCAAGACTAAAGAAAAATTACAATAAAGACAAAGGTTTCAACATACTACGATTCTTAGAAATAATACATTTCCAGGAACACATTGCAATAATAATGCTTACATATGTTAAATATGTATATGTATTATATGTATATACTAGCATCATCGTCGCTGCTTCGCCCGTTTTATTTGGTTACTTGTGATTCCGTCGCTGTCAATTCTTTTTTAACTTCTTTTTAGTCAAGTAACCGAAGGCAGGTGCAGTCAGTCGCGTCGCGTATACAGTATCAGTGGTAGTGGCTGTGTTAATTGAACCGCGGGCTTCGTACAACGTCGCACCCTTTAAAAAATCTAAATTAAAAAAAAAAACCTGAAAACAGTCTTTGGATATTTATCTGAGGAGTAGTTGCAAGCCCAAATCTTCTGAACATCTCGTTTAGTATAGTCGAAAATGGGGAAAATTTTTAATCATCGTTCAAAGATTTTTTTTATCTTTCTAAACTCCTTTCAAGATCGAATTTTGAAAAGTTAAGAAATTAGTTTTTTGTTAATCACATGAAGATTATACACACCAAAAATCAAAGTGATATCTTTATTTGTTACAGAGACATACAAAAAAAATTTCAATGTTACTCTATTTTAACCCTTTAAAATAGAAATTTCAAAAAAAAAAATCCTTTCTTTGTGTGTACTTACACCGTAAAGAATATGTATACAAATTTTTGTCAGTGTATCTTCAACTGTTTTTACTGGGCGTTGATTATAAATCACTCACAACATGTTAGCAGGGGCCTGCCCCTTAGATACCCCTGTATTAATTAAACTCATGTTTGTGAGAATAATAATGATAAATAAGAATTAAAGTTTGATCAATTTATAAAAAATATCAGTATTGTAATTTTTTCAGAGCAACATTTTAGTCATTACAGGACCCGAGTTATCTAAGAATGTGGGTTTCAAAATAGCCCGGCCTCCATCTTAGTTATAGCCGGTTATCCGATCTTCGTACGGATAAAAATGTATTCTTCGCGGTTCTTATCGTTACCCGAAAAATACCGCTAGGACACTTGTCCTATTGTGACGCTGTGTCGCTGTGGTCACTTAGTGATTTGATTTGTGATGTCAATTTAGTGACTTCACATTTTCATTTATTTATTTACTTTTTTTGTAATTACTTTTATGTTTTTAGTAAAATATCGGAGGCAGATGCTGCCAGTCTCGTCGTACATCAGTAACAGTGGCTGTGTTGATTGAACTACAGCGCCGTACACCGTCGCACCCTCTTACAAAATTGAAATTCAAAAAAAACCTGAAAATGGTTTTTAGATATTTTTATGAAGGGTATTTCCAAGCCTCAATCTAGTGAATACAGTCGTTTAATATAAAATATAAAGGTAAATTTTTTTTATTTTTCTTCATTCCTTTCAAGGTTAAATTTCGAAAAATCTAGAAATTGGTTTTTAGATATTAACATGAAAATTACCCGCACCAAAAATCACGTTGATGTCTTAAAATCGTTGTTATTAAGAAATTTAAAAAAATATCTGGGTTTACAAAAAAAATCAAAATCCATTTTAACCCTTTGAAATCGAAGTTTCAAAAAATCGAAAGATTAGTTTTTATATATTCACATGAAGATTAAACAGATCAAACATCATATATAAGTAGTCTCACAAAAATTAATACAACACTTATAATGAGAAACAAAAATTTGTGTCTCAACCTGTTAAGCTGCTATAATCGTAGTGGTTTGTAGATAACGTAATATAAAATATTTATATTTGTAAATCTATATTTATATATCTATATCAATATTTATGTATTTTATTCTCAGGAATCATATGGTATGGTAATAATACCTATGATTCTCATACGAAATCAGTACATTTCAATACATATTATCAGAAAAACAATAATTCTTAAATAAATAAATAAATATATAAATTTTTATAAAATGAAGCGAAATATTACTTTATGCACTATTTAAGAGAGAAAATTAAATATTTTTTATTGGTTTTCCAACGAGTAAAAGATTCTTTTCATAAAATATTTTTAAAGTTTCTAATATGAATTACGGGCGTTAAATATTAAAAGGACTGGAAGACGTCTAAATAATTTTTTTTTAAATTATAAAAGTTATCAAACTTTTATTTCAGTTATTTAATAAAAACTGGAAGTTATTAAGTTAGTTTTTTATTTTTTATGTCTACATATTTTTATTAATTATAATTTAGCAAAAAAACTATTTATTTATATTTAAAAATTATTTTTCATCTGTCCCATTTGTCCCCTTATTAAAAACATGTTTTAGATAAATATTACTTTTTTGGCCGTTATAGATTATGGCAGATGAAACTTAAGTTGAATATAAAATATGATTTGCCTCACCCGCAGTTTTCTTTTTAATATCTTGTTTAAAGATTCTATAAATCCAAAAGTACTAACTTTTTTTTTTTTTAACCTCCGGAACCACCGTTGAATATATCTTCAGAGGATGAGATGGATGAATTGTAGCGTGTATGAAAAATGCAATGCCTCACCGGGATTGGAACCCGAGACCTCCGGATGAAAGGCCGAGACACTACCACTCGCGCCATGGAGGCTGGCAAAGTACTAACCTGCAGTTTTAAATTGTTAATCTCATAATTATATAATAAAGTAGAAAAGTACTTTGTCTAAGTGATATACGCGTAATTCAATTATTACAATAAATTTTACAGAAGATAGCAGGACAATCCCGAAAATAATTAGTCCTTCTCAAGAATAACACGATCCAATGTTATTTTTACTTGGGAAAGTGAAGAGTGAAGTCATTTTCCTTTGTCTTCATTAATCAGTTGAATATGCAGTTGTGTATTAGTATTTCAAATCATTTGACATGTATATGATATTCAGTCCTACAAGTAAGATTCTTACTGTTTGCCACAAAAAAAAGTCTGTATAATTAACATCATTACTCTAAAAGAAAGTAATCTTTATTAGAGCCTTTTCTATCAGGTCGTTTACATAAATGTTAAGAGCCGTAATAAGGAATAGGGCAGAATATGTAAAGCAATAAATTAATGTAATGTTATATGCTGTGATGAAACAGCGATTATTTTTTTTAAGTACATTGCTTCAATTCAGTTGGGAGAAAAAAATGGTTTATAGTAAAAAGATTGTTATAGTTTAAAAAAACCGTAAATAGAACTTTTAGTAAAAAATTCTTCTTCTTTCAGAGATTATTGTAAGATTTTTTTTTTTTTTTTTATCAAAGGTTTGTTTATATGAACGTAGGCATGTAATTTATTTTGTCTATTTGGCTTTATAACTAAGTAACGGTGATTTCTTATGATAACTTTTAAATCAGGAAAACTGTATTTAAAAATCAATTTTTTCTCAGTAAAAAATCGATTGAAATGGTGTTACATCTGAAAGATGTTGTACGACTTTAAGAACAACATCTTCAGATGTTGTTCGTCTTTAAGAACATTTTTTTATAAAATAAAATATTATCGGAAATCAGTATGTACATAATCTTTGACATGAGTATCTTTATTGAATTTATTTTCATGAAATTACAATTAAAAATTTTAGTACGTAATTTTTTAACGTTTGATCATTTTAATTTTTACTTTCCTGATATCATAGCTGTACAGAGCTATGTTGCATGAAGCAACATAGATCTGTACAGATTATTTGATTAGAAGGTTCATATCTCATATTAGAAGGTTCATATAATTTGATTAGAAATTTCATATCATTTGATTGAAGGTATCAATCAAAATATGGCGTATGGGTTTCTTTCATTTCTTGATTTCAGACCCCAAAAAGAAAAAAAGTGAAAATAAATGTCCGTACGTATGTATGTATAAACGTGTATTGGCGTGTTTGAAGCTTTTTACTGGATAAACCGATTATGATGAAATTTTGTACAGACTGGTGTATATGGGACAATTTGTTGGTAAACTTTTGGTGTCAATATCTCCAGAGATTAGTATATAATTTATTTTTGATCAATTTTCTCAAAATTTCGCAAGCATCATCCAACTTTATATTAAGTTGTGCATGCTTATCACTTACAACAAATAATTTACCCCAAAATTCTCCCTTCCCTAAAAATCGAAAAAGCTTCTTTCTTTTTCATTTATTGTATATATTTTTAACCGAACATTGTTTAATGTCTTACTAGCCATAGTAGTAGTGCTTGAAATCCAACAGAAAATTCTTTGTGGGGAGTATTGGGAGGGAGGGACCTTTCAAAGTTTAAAACTATCGATTTTTTTAAATTTTTCAAAATTTTTCTTTTTCTATTTTTCCTCCAGAACCACCGTAAGGTATTACTTCAGAGGATGAATGAGGATGATATATATGTGAATGTAAATGAAGTGTAGTTCTGTACAGGTTGAACTGGGATGTGTGGTTAATTGAAACCCAACCGCCAAAGAACACCGGTATCCACGATTTAGTATTCAGTTTCGTATATAAGTAACTTTCTCTTTCTTTTTATGTTTAGCGTCCGGAACTACCGTAAGGTATTACTTCAGAAGATGAATGAGGATGATATGTATGAATGTGAATGAAGGAGGTCTTGTGCAATCTCAGGTTGACCACTCCTAGGTAGTGTGGTTAACTGAAATCCAACCACCAAAGAACATCGGTATCCACGATCTATGAGACGTGTGAGAAAAGTAATGAGACTGACTTTTTACGTACCAAAGTTTTTATTTTTTTGAAACAACAATATTATCCACTTTAAAATAGTTTCCTTGGGCAGCTATACACCGGCGGAGTCGTTGTTCCCACTCCTGGTAGCGCGCTGGATGGCTTCAATTGATAGGGCTTTTAACTGGTCGGTCACAGTCTTTTGAATGTTCCAAAATTACGTCCTTTTCGGGAAAAGAAAAAAGTCACAAGGACTCAAATCAGGTGAATGGGGGAGGGGGGTTGAGGAACCGTGGGAATTTGTTTTGAGGTCAAAAATTCCCGGATGGAAATGGTCGTTAGGTCATTTCCATTAAGATCATAATCATAATATTTATTATGCAATCTTATTTTGTACTCATTATAAAAAAAAAACGACTGAAAATAAGTATAATACCACTCTAATAATAATAACAAGTATGGAATAATTATTTAATCGAATAACTAATGTAATGATCCCGTGTCACACGACCAACGGGTATTATTTTAGAGGATGAATGAGGATGATAGGTATGAATGCGAATGAAGTGTAGTCTTGTACTATCTCAAGTCGACTACTGAGAAGTGTGGTTAATTGTAACCCAACCACCAAACAACACCGGTATACGCGATCTAGTATTTAAATCCGTTTAAAAGTAACTACCTTTACCAGGATTTGAATCTTAGAATTTTCGACTTCGAAATCAGGTGATTTGCGATGTCGCGTTATCCACTAGACCAGTCCGGTGGGGCGTATAAAAGTAACTGCCTTTGCTAATATCGTTCAAAATATTTTTTATTCATTTAAACTTTATATATTAATAAATATTTAAATAATAAACTTTTAATAATAATATTACAATAAAATTTAATCATAATTCACTCCCTCACTCCCAAAAAAAGAAATCTTAGGTAATTTTTTACTGGTTGTACATTCTTTAATAGAATTTTTGAAGTGAAAACATTTTTGGCGCGTTGTGCCGAACACTTTTATGATAGACTTTTGCATGGAGAAAACAATAGCTGATTCGTAATCAAAAATTGACACGAGACGCAGCATATATATAACAGAAAGACGTGAAGCGATAATTTATACATATATGCGTGTAATATATATAGAATGAGAGGTGGGAGAAAAAACATCGATGATCCGTTGGTGATTCCCGTACGCTTCTTTTTCGTTATCTTTCTGTATATTTAACTCGTATGCGCATATACTTTTACATCAATATACAGTAAAGAAAGACGTTGATTCAACTTCTCCTTCATTCTCCCGCTCTTTTTCTCTCTTTTTTTATACTGGTACACATATACGTATATATTAATACAGTATAGGAAGACTGTTGTAGTTATCCGGAGCGCGTTGCTTTGTAGATATGGTTGTATATACTTTCTTTTTTCACTGGAAGTTGGAAATCTGTCTCATCCAGACGCCCAGTAGCCCGTACTACTGGGTGTGTGGGGTTCACTGGGACTCATTAAAACCACACTCCCACTCACGAAGCGGTGAAGAAACTACTCGAAGATATGACATCGTCACCGAACGTGCCAGTGGGCTCAACTTGTGCTGTCCTTCCATGAGGGCTTCCAGCGTCCCCCGAGGGCATCCAGCGTCGACGATCCTGGTAGACCCCCGCCACTCACCTACTGGAGCTGGCCTTCTACCCCCATTTCCAAACTAAAACACCACACTAATCGCTAGCCTCCTCTTCTAGCTTCTTAGCGAGTACTCTGTGGAACTACCTCGCACACTGTCTCCAACCATCTTCTGAGCCCATCATGACTTCCATAATCTCTTCAGGCGAGAGGAGGCTATCAAATGGCTTTTCTGTCTCCCCTCTCGGGTAGCTCGTGAAGGTGTGCACACCTCGTCCACACCTCCATAATACTGACATCCGTCGCTCCTACGAAACGCATTGGAGTGGAGTTAGACCCCAAAGGATCCATGTCCAATCAACCATTGGACCGTCTAATGGTTGTGTTTACCTATACGTAGAAGTGTTTGTTAAATTGTTTATATATTTTAATTTAAAAATAATTGTTTAAATTAAGTGTAAAAATAACATAGCAAATTTATAAGATGTTTGGATAGATTTCATTCCAGGGTATTTATTTCATATTTTAGTTACCATAAAACCAATTGTTTCATTTTTAGAATAATCTGATAATTCAAATAATGTAAATATTACAGAAATTTTAGAAGATAATTTTTTTTTTTGTTTAACCTCCGGAATCACCTTTAAGGTATATCTTCAGAGGATGAGATGAATGAATTGTAACGTGTGTGAAAAATGCCATGCCTGACCCGGATTCGAACCCGGGACCTCCGGATGAAAGGCTGAGACGCTACCACTCAGCCACGGAGGCCGGCAGAGAAGATAATGATAATACAAATAATATGAAAATTACAGAAATAGAATAATAATATGATAATAGTATACTGTAAAAAAAAAAAAAAATTATAAATTCATTATTAAAATGTAAATGTTTTCTAACATCTATTTAATAAAGAAAACCAATTTAATTTTTATTATCAAATTATTTAATTAACCATTACACTATATTGTAAATAGATTTCTTAAGTACTGTATTAGGTCCTTTTAAATGAATAATGACATACATTAGAATCAGCAATAGAATCAAATATAATTATTAACCAATGGTCGGTACTCATTGTTTTAAGTTTTTACTTCTTTTGGCCAGTCCCGCGACTGGTAAAATGTTTATTGGTTTATTTTAAACATATAATGATAATTTTACCACAAAACTTCCTCATTTACTCTATTTTCAAAAAAAAAAAACTTCAGTGACTTTTTAGATGTATAATTATTTTTCCACTATATAAGAATAAATTAATATTAAGAATTATTAGGAATAAGTGAATTAATAACAAGTGCCAGGAATGTATGAGTATTACTACTTCGTTCTCAGGTTTTTTATTTCAAATTAATTTTGAATTTGATTATAAGGATAAAATCTGTTATAAAAACTTTTTGGAGTAAAACGTTTTGGTTAGAAGTAATACGTATTTATATCGAAAATTTGGAATTCCTTTTTTTTAAATCTTTCCTATCTTTTGTTATCCAAAATCCTCAACCTGGTTACCTTAACCTGTTTTACTTTAAACCTTTCTATTTTATCTCTGTTTCCTTTTATTGATTTGTGAAATTTTTCCTTATCTAGAAACTAAATTGTGAGAATAGATTTTTATAACCTGAAATCCTGTATTTTCTAAATACTTCTTTTTTTTAACTACGTTTTATGTTATCTTAAAATATAATATTTTTAAATGAGATGGTAATGTGTTTGAAGTATTATGATGTTCTGCAGATTTAAAAAATAAATCTTTAAAAAGCTGTTATTTTTATTTTAACTATTGTGGAACTTATAAATAAAAATATTTTTTTTTTTATCACTGGGAAGAATTGTATTGACTTTTCATTTCGGACGCCCTCACTATTTCGCAGTTAGAAACGCAATAATTTTCAGAATATAACGCACTACAAATCTAAATTTGTAGTGAACTCGGGTCGTATGAGTGAACTCGGTTCACTCATATGACCCGAGTACCCGGCGAAAATCGCTTACTGCTCGGCCGGAAATCATTTTAAAAAATTACAGAGAAAAAAGTTTTAAGTAATCGCTTAACCTATAAATTGAAACTTTAACCATAATCAGGTCACGTGCAATTCACGAGAAAGCGCGAAAAAATGAACCTAGCGTTTGAGGTCAGTAGCTTTTTCATTTTTTTTTCAAAATATTCAATTAACAAGTAGACACAAGCATAAACTTCTAACTCGCTCACCGCTTTAACTTAGTGCATAAGGGCGTATGAAAGATACACTACTAGTCAATATAACCTCAAATCTTTCTCCACCTTAAATTGAGCGTAATTCAAGAACAATTCAACCAATCTTCATCCAATTTTTAGATGGGCAACGTCGGATATACCACTACTGCACATCTAAATTTCTTTGAAACTGATGTAGTAGTTTAGATTTTCGAGCCACAAAATTTGATACGAAGGCCTATAGTAAATACATATATATATATATATATATATATAAGGAAACCGCAATTTAAGTGAATAGTATTTTCGTACTTCTCATACGTCAAAACGTAAAGAAAAATAATTTCACACACCACTATGCGACCGAAAGTAATAGTATACATTTCTTTGAAAAGTCCGTAAAGGAATATTTATGGGGTATGGTAAACCGTTATGAAGTATTTATGTTATCATTATTTTCAGACGTATGTTTTGTTCTTTTTTCTAATTTTATAATTGATAATCATAAAAATATGTATCTTAGTTTAAACATATATGAATACAATGTAACATTACAAATTAACGTCATGAGCAATTTAACTTATTATTTTTCTAAAGTCACTTATTTTTTGTTTCGTTTTTTTTTTTTAGTGAAATAACGAGTCAGCGCTTATTACCGTGTGAAATTCACTTGTTACAATAAATGTAAGGTCTTGTGTGTATATATATATATATATATATATACTTTTTTTTATATTTTTCTTTGAAAACGAAGAGAATTCTTTTTTTTATTTAGCGTGTAGTGCTTGTTTGTTCCTTCCGTGTTAGCTATTTTGTTGCTAAATATACTTAAATTTTCTTTCCATCTTTTTGCTTTGTACTTTGTAATTTTATATTATAATATATTAATAATAATGTTTAGTAATTAAAAAAAAAACAAAAAAACTTTAAAATGGAAATATTACAAGCTTATAATCTTTAACTATTAATTTGTTTTTAAAATCCATCGTTAAATTTTGTACATTTACATATTTTGATAATTACATTATTATAAATCCAGCATTTTTATATTATTTTTGACTATATTTATGTTATTTTATTCTACTAAAACTTGTATATTTTTTCTTGTTTTCTATCCTTTGTCTCCCGTTTTTCATCTCCTTTTGTTCCAATGATATACTCGTATATCCCTATTAACTTTCTTGAAAAAAATTTTTTTAGATAAATTTTAAAATAGATTTTTTTTAATTTAAAATAAAGAGATCAGCTTTTCTTCAATACAGGTAAATAATTCGAAAAATGTTTAAATTGTGGCATATTTTAGGTGAATTTGAAATCAAAATCGTATCTGTTTATTGTATTATTTTTATCGTCATCGTCATAAGGATGCTATGTAAGAAAAATAGGTTGGATTTAATTAATAGTTTATCCTAATTGTTTTTTTTTATATAAATTTATCTCAGAAGCTGTATACTTGTACGTGGGAATATGAAATGGGAAATTTTTTAGCGTATTAATGCCACGGTTGACCGGAATTAGAACCTGGAATCTCCGGATGAAAGGCTGAGATACTGTATCACTCGCAACCATTCCGAAATGAATATATGAAAAATTTATAATCCTGATTAAGAAACCAATTTTTCATATTATTTTAAAAAAAGATAATTTTTTATTTATTTAATTTTTTACTTTATTCATACTATTTTACTCAAGTTCTGTACAATTTTTTAAAACGTTTACATATTTATTACCCGTTTAAGTTATTGTACATCAAACATAAAATCATATTTTTCGACCCCAATGTTTCGTCTTTTAACCCAGATTTCTTGAAAACTACAAAAATACAGCCCCTAGAATTTTTCAATTTTTCAGATCAAATTTCATACAAAACCATTAAATTTATCCCTTAATTTTATCATCGGGGCAGAAAATAGAGCGAAATCTTTCGCTAACAGATACTCGCTGACGAAGCGATCCCGAATCTATGTTTATATAAATTTCTGTTTTTTTTTTTACCAGTAGAACATCTCCTAAAAGTTTGTTACACTCTCCTTTATCATCAATAAAAACTCCCCTTTAAAATAGTATAATCTGAGAATAAGTTTGTCAGTACATCAGCTAATTTCAATGTGAATGATAAAGGATTGTGATGTTAAAATAAATTTAGATTTTTTTTTTTTTACGAATACAGTAAACGTGGTGATTACATTGGTTTAATATAATATTAGTTAAACGGGAGAATCCAATTTGGTAAATTTAGGAAAATGATGAACGCAATCCGTGATTTGCCTGTCATCAACCGATGGGAATCTTTTTTTAATTTACGTTACAGCCGGCTACGATAATTACAACCGATATAAGTCCACTTTTCAGTTTTGTTGATTACTTCTCTTTATTACGATTATTTTATTAACATTACGATATCTCTTATGCCCCTAAAATTCAGATTCCCTTTGTGTTTAATATAATTAGTAACTACGGAGAATTTTAGTATTTCACATAATTTTTTTAATTTTTAGCGTTGAAAAAACAACGAACCATTGAATAAGTATTATGTACATTATTTAATTATACTCTGTTAATATAAGGAAAGGAAATATGATACGATATAATCTAAATTTTTTTTCTAAAAATTTGTGATTGTAAAACTTGTGGTAGTATGTATGTAAAATGAGTATGTTTATTCCTCTTTGCAGTTGTAAAAATTTTCAGCTGCAATAAATTTTCCTTGTGTAATAAAAATCTACCAAAGTTATTTCGATTGCTGTCTGTCGTTAAAACTGTCGTTCTGGGAAAAATGTGTATGTACGATTCAAAGTGTAAAAAATTTATCAAATTTTTTATTTTAACAGCATATATTTTTTATTAAGAGCTTTTTTTTTTATTAAAAACGATATTTTCGAGCTCCCTTTTCTTCTGTTAATCCTCAATTTTTTTTTTCTTGAGTCGTTTGACTATTTTGAAAAATATCTCCATTCGCTTGAATTATATGCTAGTAAGTATTCTTTTTTTACTGTTTTTTTTTATCCTTACACATTCATTTAATATATAAATAAATTTACCAACATTAATCTTTTAATAAATGGCCACCGATATCTTCCCTTTTTTTGAGACTGTAATAAACTTCTCTACAACGGAAATATTTCACCTATTCGTCATCAAAACCACTTCATTTGTTCTCTAAATCTATCTAATCTTTAATATTCTCCTATAAGACCGTACAATTTCTATTTAAGTCAAAATTTTTATTTTATTTTTGTTTTCATCAAAGTTAAATTTCTCTATCAGCAATCAATCTATAACATGATGGCTATTTCAGACAAAGTAACAATATCATAACGGAATTTTAAAAATTTTGCTCGGCGCTGGATCGTTATTTAGTTAGCTAATTTTTTTCATCAGTTTTTTTTTTGTTTTTTTTCTTGTACCCACATTCCACTACGTTCTGTACCTTCATTCGTTTAATTCATTTTCTAATCTAACTAAACTATTTTTTGATCTTGTAAAAATTTTGAACAACTACCCTTTCTCTTTCGATCTCAATCATATATATATATATATATTCATTATATTCAGTTTTATATTATAAAATGATTTTTCAATTAATTAATAGCAAATATCATTTATTTATTTCTACTCTACCTTCTGTAATTGCTTGTCATATTCCCATCGGTTTTTGAAAGCAAATAGGTCTGTACTTTCTTTACATATCTTTTTCTTATCTTATATATTAAGATAAGAAAAAGATATGTTATATCTTTTAACATTTTAAAAGATATAACATTTTATCTTATATATTAAGCCGAAAGTTTGTTTATATGTTTTCGCATCACGCAAGAACCAACTGACCGTTTGTTTCAAATTTTCAGGATAAAGTCGTGTTACCCAAGGAAGATTTTAAGCCACAGACCGAGGTCCTGGCCTCCAACGGGGAGGGGGGGGGGTAAAGTTATCAATCAAAGATATTCCTAAAAAAAAGAAAAAGATTAATAATAAATTAATTACATTAATTTCTCTTGGCAACAGAGATAAGTTATGAAGTTTTCTTTGTCAAAGGTTTTTGTACTTGATTTATCATAATTACTGCTATTCTGCCTTATGAAATGTACTCTCTTTTTCAGGCTTCTTTAAAGCCTGAATACCTTAATTGTTCTTCAACGGTATTATTCTCGCAACCATGAGAGTAACGAACTCTGCGAGCTTCTAGGCTAGACGGTAATGGCAAGCGAAGCGATCTCTGCGGTCGTGGGAGGTCAGCCTCCGGGCTCGCCTGCGCCGACCCGAGCCACGGGAGTTCAGGGGGCGGAGCTTCCTGTTAGCCGCAAGCTAATCTCCGGGATAATACTTCTATAAATTATTCTCTTTTATAATCTTTATCAATACTATAGTAGTAGTAGTAGTAGTAGTAGTAGTAGTAATAGTAGTAGTAGTAGTAGTAGTAGTAGTAGTAGTTATATTTATCAACGTTTACTTTCTTTGATATTATAAGTATAATTTTTTATTGAATTTTAATGGTACGTCTTTAGTCTGAAGTCTTCATACTAATTAATACGTTCTGGTTATTTAATCCTACTTCTTCCATATAGTATAATAATTCAGATGGTATATCATTAATTCCTAAAATTCTGTTCTTGTTAAATCTATCAGAGCTCTATCAAATTTAAATTATAGTTTTTTTTTTCCTGAGATCATCATCGACTTCTTTATCCCCTTCTAACTTTTATCATCTAAGTTAGGAGGCCGGCCTCCCTGGCGCGAGTGGTAGCGTTTCGGCCTTTCATCCGGAGGTCCCGGGTTCGAATCCGGGTCAGGCATGGAATTTTTCACACACGTTACAATTCATTAATCTCATCCTCTGAAGATATATCTTAACGGTGGTTCAGGAGGTTAAAACAAAAAAAAAATCATCTAAGTTTTTCCTTTTATGTAGTCTTTCCGTGTTTTACTGAATAATTACAGAATTTTTGTTTTGAAATTGAAAAATGAAGATATCTTATGCTATTTTTTAACATTTTTTTTCATTCACTGATTATTGTTCCCATTTTGTGTAATCTGAAGGTGTTCGTGTACAAACCATATATGTCTGTTTGGACATTTATCCGATAACCCGTGAAAGGTTTATCCGATAGTAATGAAATGTTCTACACAACAACAAAAAAACAGCTATATTCATCTCAAAGATAAATTGAATTCGCTCAGAGTATTGTGGTTAATGTAAAAAAAAAATGTTTGTGTGTATGATATAGTTTTCACATTACGCTTTACGTAGCATATTTTTATTGTTCCATGTAGATATCTCAGTTGCTGATTGTAATGGGTGTATATTCGTATATAGTTATCATAATAGGGTATGAGTATTATACATAAAACAGGCGATTTTTTGGAAAAATTCGTACCACTTTGTAATTTGGCATGATGTAACCGATGAAAAATAATGTTTGTAACAAAAAGGAACATAAATTATCAGGTTTCGGAAGGGGTTGAAAATTGAAAAAATGACCCGAGTGACCGGCGAAAATCACTTATTGCTCGGTTGGAAATCATTTAAAAAATGACAAAGAAAAATGTTTTAAGTAATCGCTTAACCTATAAATTGAAACTTTTACCATAATCAGGTCACATGTAATACACGAAAAAGCGCGAAAAAATGAACGTACAGTTTAAGATCAGTTGCTTTTTCATTTTTTTTTCAAAATACTTAAAATTTTGGGAAAAATAGCTCTAAATTTGTCAAAATCGTACCTCCTAGGTGTATACTGTTAATTAAATTGTTATTATCAAAAGTAAATTTTGCAAAAAAGCTTCATTTAAGCACATAGGAATTTCTGTTTCTACTTAAAATTTAAAGAAGCAAAATATGAATTTTTCTTATTAAAAACATTTTTTTCAACTCATTTTTTATTAATGTTTATACGTTACATTCTGCAGTATTCTAAAATACAATCTCGGCGAATTATGCATGTATTCAAACGAAACCAAATGTATCTGAAAGTACTTTTAAAAGAAGTAAAAATATGTGCTTTGATTTTTTTTTTTTTACGAATTGTTGCTACATGTCCTATCTGCGTTACGGATTGGTAGCGACTCGGCCTTTCATCCGGAGATCCCGGATTCGAATCTCGGTCAGACATGGCATTTTTCATATTCTACAAAATTCCATTTCCATATCCCACCCACAAGTTTCAAAGTTTTATGGTGATCAATTTATTTTTTTTTTATTTTTGTTTTTATTGATATCATAATTTCAAATGTCTTGTTTCTGCCGTTTGGTGTATAAAGTTATGCATCCCGCGTGAATACGCCAAGTACTATATAGGTGGGTAAATAGCATAATAATACGTAATGAAAAATAAAAAGAAAATTTTCAGCCAGTTGTAATGATATTTTCATTTTATATTGTTTCCATTGTCGACACGCTCTTTAAAATCATCCTTTTTTTTATTATATAAAAAATTACATTATTAGGAACACTGGATTACGGGGTGTGGCTAGAAAATAACGAGATTTTTGTTGTAACATTTTCTTAACTTTCATATTTTTCCCTTCAATATACTCCCCTCCATGATCCCTATACACCACTCCATTCGATTTTTACATTGTTCAAAACAGTGTTTCAGGTAATTCTCTGAAATCATGTTCATGGTGTCTGTCGCTTTTTGTTTCACAGCTTCAACCGTTTCAGACCTAGTTTCTTTCAGTGCTTCCTTCACTTACGGGAACATAAAAAATGTCACACGGGGCTAGGTCTGGCGAGTAGGGTGGATGTTCCAGCACAGGAATCCCATGCTTAGCAAAAAACGACTTAACAATCAGTGCAGTGCGGGCTGGAGCGTTATCCTGATGAAGAAACCATGATTTGTTCTTCCACAACTCAGGTCGCTTTCTTCTGACTCGCTCACGGAGAGTAATTAGAACCTCAAGATAATTTTCCTTATTCACTGTTTAACCTTCAGACCTTCGGACGGATGAGATGTCCTATTTTTCAATATTTTCTCCCGTTTTCGAAATGGAAGGACGTCCTAGACGCGGATTATCTTCGAATTCTTCTCGTCCTTCTTTGAATCGTTTATGCCATTCAAAAACCCGTCTGCGTGACATCACTCATCATAGTATACTTGTAAGAGAGAATAGGTCTCTGTTGCGGACTTGCCGAGTTTCACTAAAAATTTTACCTTAGTACGTTGCTCTATTAAAACGCCTACCATTTTTCCTTCGGGCAGGTACACGATACAGCACAAGCGAAGGCTGTGGCCCGACTGAGCAGGCTGAGGTCGTCACACCGGCTAGAATGTAAAGAGGGGATGTCAGGTGACTCGACAGTGTGGCGTTTGATCTTGAGGCTCGCGTTATTTGTCTGAAAAAAATCAGTCCCGTTAATTTCTAGCCACACCTCGTACATCGTACAAAAATACCTACAATTCATGCTTTAATTAAATTGTAATATTAATGCCTACTTCATTGCTTTATAATTAATAATAGTAATAATATATGTTCAAACCTATCTATTACTCGATCTAAATGTTAATCGCATAAAAAGCAACACAACTGTATAATTTATAGCCGGTGTTTAACTCGATGATTAGAAATATTACCAGTGCATACAGCAAAAATAACTTATTTCACAAAGAAAATGTAATTTACGCGTTTTTCATGTTTATCTCAACGCGCTACCTCACTCTAAAAAAAAAATCACCAATTTTTAATGATTAGAACCAGATATATCAATTCACTGCAGAGGTTTGAAGACCCATGGTTACTTATTTTCGAGCGCTCGAGAACCGTGAAACACACGATGTCGCGCTACGTTACTAGTGCAAACTTGATCGCACTAGTTTTCTCATCGCTGTTTCTTGAACAATTTCGCACTAAAAAATTAGAAATACATATCAAATCAACGGTTAAACATTCCTTAATCACCCCTCCAAATTTCAACCCTCAATTTTAATTAGCTTCGGAGGTAGGGATTTTGCAATAAAAAAAAATTGTAAATATCTCGGGAACTACTGAATTGATTGAAGTCTTTTTAAGCTTAAAGTAAAGGTAAAAAAAGTAATTTCAGAATTCAGTTTCATTTTAATACATGTATTTTTCTTCGAGATGATGTTTAGAATACTGCAAAATTTTATAAACATTTATAAAAAAATAAACTGAAAAAAATGAACTGAAAAATAATGTTTTTAATAAGAAAAAATCACATTTTGATTCTTATTTCAATTTAGCCCAAGTAGACACAGAAATCCTTATGTGCTGAAAAGTTGTGGAGTTTTTGTTGCTAAATATAATTTTGGTAACAACAAATTAATTTGCAGCAACCAGCTTGGAGGTACTTTATTACAATATTAGAGCTATTTTTTCCCAAAATTTAAAATGTATTTAAAAAAAAATAAATAAAAAAGCTACTGAGCCTCAAACAATAGGTTCATTTTTTAGCATTTCTTATTGGTTATATGCATTGGTTAATTTTTATTGGTTACAACAATCTTGCCAAGTTATAGAGTGGTACGAATTTTTCCCAAATCATGTCTAATGCTCATGGTCAACACAGTCTCTTGCCATATATACCTCTTGATCGTCGTTCGACTTTACCGTATATTCAGCGCCTGCTCTATTCGGTTAGTTCGCCTCGTTCAAAAAGAAAAATTTCTGCCTCTTAAGAATATATATATAGTTTTTAAATAAAGATACATATTTTTTATTTTTATTAAAAATCAAATCATTTTATTTAAATTTTAATAAAAGCATATATTTAGAAAGAAACATATAACATTGATAATCAAGCAGTACAAAATATTAGAAATTATTTAAGAAATATCTGTACCTAGCCACAAATTGTTAACCATGTAGTTTTTTACATTTTTAAATGCTATTAAAAATGTGTATTATTGCACACATAATCAAAATGACATTGGTTAAAGTGAATAAAAAAAAGTAATTACTGAAAGTATTTTCTTTTAAGTAAAGTTTTTGTTCTCCGTAACAGTAATTACTGACATCTGAGTGAATAACCAATCACTATTACTTAAAGTAATTATTGAAACAGAAAGTATTTCTGTTGTAGTCATTTAAGTATTTTTGTGTAGTTGCAAGTATTACTTACTTTTATTCCAGT
>JAAAKQ030135713.1:0-13368 GCA_010016005.3 Zanna intricata | reverse complement strand
AGATTGTGGATACCGGTGTTCTTTGGTGGTTGGGTTTCAATTAACCACACTTCTCAGGAGTGGTCAACCTGAGACTGAGATTGTACAAGACCTCATTCATCCTCCGAAGTAATACCTTACGTAGTTCCGGAAGCTAAACAGATTAGGTTATAAAAAAAACAAAAACGTTTGGTTTCATATTGCATTACATAATTGAGATATTTATATCTTGCGCATCCATCCCCCTCCCCACAGAGAGAGAGAGTGAGGGTGATAATATGTTACCACTAAATTTTACGAGCATACTCATACTAAAGTAATAAAATAAATAATTATTGCTTAATAACAATATTAATAATAACATTATTGCTTTTGAATAACAACCAGTAAAAATATTTTTGGCTCCAGAGGTAATAACATACAAATGCAATTTATGAAGATAAATTTCTGATATTAGATGTAATTTTACATCATTAATTAAAAAAAACGTTAGTTTCAATGTTGAGCATTACATAATTTTAGAGAAATTGTGAAATATAAAACATAGCCAAAAAATTTAACTCTTGTCATTTTTGTGAAAAAGTTGATAAGACTGATGAAAAATTAAAAAAAAGCTGTTGCTAAAAATCTTGTAAAGTATTTAATTTCAAATAAATCTGTGTAGGAAATAAAAATCAGTTAACCCATCACAAGAAAGTAAATAGGTATTTATCAAAAACAATAACATAGAAAAATATCATTAAATATGTATATTCACACAATATACAAAAAGATTATTTCATAAATTAGTTAAATTATTTCTCAGAGTTAAATTTGTGCATCAACTGTTCATATTTTTCACTAACATTATAAATTCATACTTCAGCACAGACATTTACAAATGAATTTTATTCTACAATATTTTTTGGGTTCTTGATATCTTCAGTGGCAAACATGATACCATGTCTGATTTTATCAGACTTAAAAATGAATAAAAATAATATCTCTCACTCCGAGATACTGTAGATCATGTATTACAAATACAATGTAACATTATTATGCAGACATAATCGGTTACTGAAAACATCATAAAAACCTATTCTAAACTGTATAAAATTAAGTGTATTTTTATTTTCAGATTTAGTGGTTTAATACCGTTGATTACTACCAATTGTACAGATCCTCGTATGTCAGATATTGCCCTTGTTGACTGGACATCATATGTAAACCCACTCATCTTAGTATGGCTTTATTTTATACTTGTTTATGAATCTGCTGAATTACTTCGCCCACCAGTAAGTATGCTTATGAAAACTTGATTTATTATTTGAAGTATATATATTATTCACTGTTTTCTTTTGTTTTGACAGTTCCAGTGTATATTAAAAAAAAATATTTTTGACTGCTTATAAAACTTTGTAATATGTTTTCAATTACATGATATTCTATGGTTACAAATTTGGTAACGTATAGTATACCTTTTGTCTTGTTCTACTCCTTATCTAGTGTTTTCTTCTGAATTTTTTTTGCATTTAATAGACGTTTAATTTCAAAATTATTAATAATTTTAAAACAAAATCACAGTTAAATAGTAATTTTTAATGCTCATTTACAGAGGAGAACTAAGTTTGTTGACTTGTCTGATTTATCTATTCTATAAAGGAACTGTAGTTTTCTTGTATTATCTTATTAATAATATTTCTTATTTCACTGTTATAAAATTTGGAAGAAGGTGATTTTAGAGACTTTTGAGGAAATATCCAGCAAAAGTATTCTGAGATTTATAAAAATTGATATTACTGAATTTATCAAGATCAGGTTGTCAGAATTACATTGAAAATTAATAAATTTAACATTAATTTATGGTGAATTAAAAAATGTAATGTCATAGTTCAATTTTTTGTTTAATTATTAAGTTGGCAAGTTCACTTAAATTACAGTGTTTGAAATCTAAGAGACTGACAGTTTTTTAACTATGATGAACCACAAGATTTGCTTTATCTACCACTTTCTAAAAAAACTGAGTTTACTGCCAACATTCTAGGGCCACTTAAAATAGTTAGAAGTAGAATGTTGTTATCACAGATAACACCAAAATAAACTGCTTTTTATCAATTAATGAAGTAAGCTTTTTTAAATAAATTTTTTTAAATGATAAGGACCTGCCGAATTAAGTTAGCATCTAGTTTATCTGACAGGCAGTTTTTCTGTCAGGATAGTAGCACCACTATGTGTAGTTTAAATTAGAATCCAAGTATTGAGATTAATTTGTACAGGAATTTGCTATTTTTAAATCTGAATAAACTATGTCATGTAATTTTCTTAAACTTCATTCTTTAAACAGATTGAAGGTCCATTGACATGGAGTCTAGATTGTAATTTTCTCAAAAAATTTGAGTTTTCTTTAGTTAATAAAAAAATAAAAATATCATTGTACTTGGTATCAATGCCTTCAGTTTCTTTAAAAAAATTTTAATAACAAATAAAAAGAGCAGAATTTATAATTTGGTTAGACAGTTTGCTATATTGTTATGAGTTATTATTATGGACACAGTGTATCCACATATGCATGCATGCTCTTGCCATAAATAGCAGAGAACATCTGTTCTGATAGAAGCAACAGCTTCAGTGATCTTTTCTTTTAAATGTTTTAAATTTCAAACTTGAACAGACTGCACTTGTGTTTTTACATAACCACAAAAATAGAAATCCATGGGAGTAAGATCTGGAGATTATGGGGACCAGACAATCCACCCCTCTTGTCAAACTCATTGCTGAAGAAATAAATGTTTTGTTAAGAAAATACTGCACAATTGTGGCAAAATGTGAAGCAGCTCTGTCTAACTGGAAAATTAAATTTTCTGTTATTTGGGGAGCTGCATACTCTTTCAATCTACATAGGAAGATGTTCCCATTATAGTTTTTTCAACAAAAAGGAAGGGCTAATAACTCTGTCTCATCCAATAATGCACCTTAATTGTTCAGGTTAATACCTGAATTTTATATGCAGCGAAACATGACCGTCTTTTTTTAACACATTGTGAACAGTTGATTTAGGAATGCCCAACTGTCTAGAACACTTCTGCATAAATTTCTTTGGGTTTTGCAAGAAACTTGTTCGTACTGCTTCAATCATTTCATCAAACATGATGGCTATCCTGGATATGCCCCCAATTTTTTTGTATTTGCTGAAAACTGGTGTCAGTTTCTTTAAGTTGTTTGTCCCATCGCCAAATATTATTTTCATGCAGGGAGTCTTCATTGTACACACAACAGTATTCATGCTTATCATTTGTAACTGGTTCAAACATATTAAGCCACAACATAACATTGGACCTTCCTCTGCACCACAAACATTATGACTAATGGGTAGATGCTGCTTGCAAGCACTGGAAACACAACACACATGCTGGTGTTATTAATTGTATTATCAATATGAAATAAGATTTACAGTTTACATGTTTAACACTGGTTTATTATAATATGTTTGATAATAAACTTTATGTTTAAAATTTGTTTAATATTTGACAATCAGTTTAGGTTATGAAAAGAAATACATTTAACTTGAGCCGTTGCTGTCTGTCAACCGAGACTGACTGCATACAAGGGAGAGCCTTCCCCCTCTATGTTTAATACATATCTTAATACTAAAGTTTCTTAACCACTATCCTAACAATAACAAGATTAATACAATTTATTAATATGTCTTGTATAATTAACATAAAAATGGGTACATCTTATAAATCCTAACAGCTGACTTTTATACATATAAACTTTGGAATGCTTCTTTTTCATTTATCATTCAGTTCATCTCTACAATGCTTGTTCCAAAGCTAAAACTATTTAAAACTCTTCTACCCAATACTGTTTTTCAGACATACTCTATCCTTCTAATCTGAATTATTCTAAGCAATGATACTATATACATATTACATGGTTTATATATGTTTAAAAAACCAGCACGTTCTTGGAAAATTAAATTTCAATACCAGTATTTTAACTAATTGATTTAAGTAGTCAATTAAGTAGATCATTGATAAAAAAAAATTTAAACATTATGGTAAATGTTTTAATTCATGTTTAAGTTTTGGCTGATTAATGACTAATTTCAAGCAGAAATTTTCAGAGTGGTTTTCCAGATTGAATATTTTATTACTGAGTAGTTCTGTAAATGTGTGCAATTAACTTTTTGTTAATAAATTAAGTAGACTTGCTTTACTGTGTAATAATCTTGTAAAATTCTACACTTGTTCACATTCTCCAGCTGTAAGTCTGGGTATTATCAGCTGTCATAATACACCAACCATAAGACCCCAATTTTCTTGAAGTCAGAAAACTGTAGTAATATGAGCACATTGATTAGTTACTTGAGAGGGTGTTCATTCAGTTTACTTTAGTTTAATCAGTTATGATTGTGTGGATAGTTGCTAACATGTTAAAGTTATTTGTAAGGCTTTTATAGATATTTGTGTTTTATGACAAGATGACTTCATATTGATGACTCAGTTTTATGCTCACAAGTTTTATCAATTTTGTTCTCAAAATTTTCTGTTGATCAGTATTAAAAATTAAAGTATTAATGGAAAATGCCCATTTTAGTTTTTCTTCTGACTATTTTTGTTCATATATATTTTAAAGTTGTCATTAAAATTCATTACAGTCTCAAAAGATTATACCATTTGTTAAATGATTGATTCTCATCTTCATTTAAAAATATAATGATATGCAGAGTATTAATTAATCTCTTATTAAAGTTCAAATGAGAAGTATTTTTTTAAGTACTCTCCTCACCTTAAAGTTCAGGTTGTTTAGCTATAACTTTACTTATAAGCATGCTTTGTATCGATTGTGTTATTTATTTTCTGTGTATTTTCATTGTAGTTGATATTCATTAATTTACATATAAATTTACAATATAAATAAATAATCTTAACCAATAAATGTACTCGAACACAAATAAACATGATAGATCAGTTAATTTTTCATAGTAAATAAACTGAATATCATTATCAAATTTTACTTTTTAATTTCAAAACATACTGGTTTTTAACTGATGAAAAATGGAAGTTCATAGTTGTAAGTGTTAAAATTATTTGTAAGGCCTTCATTTATATGTATATTTTATCTTATAAGATGACTTCTAATTGATAACTACAGCTCAATTTTATACTCAACATTTTTATTAATTTTGTCTTTAAAATCTCCTGATGATCAGGATTAAAAATCGAAGTATTAATGGTAAAATAGCCAGTAATTTATCCATTTTGCTGCAATATTTAAAACTGGCTTTTAAAATATTTATGTAGTAATATATTTTGTAATTATATTTTTTAATGTATACATATAATTAATAATTGTAATTGTCATATTACATTACACATATAACAATTAATATTTTGTTATTGTTAATATTTTTTTTTTACAGCAACTAGAATTTTTAAATGATAGTTATTATGGCGATTGATCTTGTTACATGATTCTTCTTTTTGTTTATGTTTGTATTAGTTTGTGCTAAGTTGTACTTCCTTAAATGTAGATCCCATAATAATTATTTATTATGAGGTTCTTATTATTATCTTTTTTTTTTTTTAGGAGAGAAGTATTTTCATATTACTAAATGTTTTATCTAGAAATGTAACTTAAATTTTATTTCTTTTTTTCTTGAGTTTTAGTGATCAGGTTGGTCCGTCCACTCAAATGAAGCTGGGGGGAGGGGGAGATCATAACACATTGTTCTTGGGTACAGGTTATATTGCCTGAATTTTTTTTTTTTAAGTTGTGAATTAAAGATAGTAAGTCATTGTACCGATGTTTGATAATTTTTTTCCCATAGATCACTTGAGTTACGCAAGATGCAGATATTAAAGTCCAAAACTAAACTAAAAAATTTTATTTATTCAAATTTTTATTTTACTAATATAAATTTCTTCAACAATCCAATCTAGTCATGAAGAAGTTTTTATGTGAAAATGCTGAATAAACAAAGAAGGACAAACTTTAAATCCTGTTTACTCTTGCAATTTTTTCACGTTTTCTTATAAAATAAATAGTTATTGTAAGATCTGTATTTTGAATTTGATTCCTACCAAATGTTGTTAGCTGACCAAGTGAGCTTAGCAATCCTTATGCATTTATGAAAGAGTTCTACTTGTAAAAGAGTTCCTAGAATCAGCATGAAAAATATTCTTCAAAATTCATTTTAGATGATGATTAAAATTACCGAATATTAGAAAGAAGATGGTGGAATAATTTTATTGAGGAAATTTTTAGAGAAACTGTTGTTTACAGAATCTCTTTAATTTGTGTGAGAGTTTGAAAAATTCTCTCACTAACAGGAAATTTTAGTTTCAAAAATTATGGGAAGCACTGATTTAGAGAAATTAATGTCAGTTAAAAGTTTTAAATCTTTTTATTTCCTTGTTCGAAGTGCAGGAAGTATTGTGAACGTGAAAAATTTTGGTTTTGAGATTTCAATGGAAATATCCATTTTGATCATCCCTGAATCCATTTTTGATTAGTTTCAGTGTGACATCTGTATGTATGTTCATACATATGATGCATAACTAAAAAACAGTTAGCTGTAGGATGTTCAAATTTTGGATTTATGACTGTTGTAACATCTAGTTCTGTACCTCCCCTTTTGATTGCAATCAACTAGACAAAAAATTCCAAAAAAGCTCAAAATCCAAAAAAAAAATTGGATTTTGGGCTTTCATTGGTTCCAGAGTTAGCCAATTAAAATTTAATTAATGAAATATTTGGATCTTACGAGGGGAAAGAACATCGGTTCAAATCAAACTTCCTTTTTTTAACTTTTTTAATTTAAATTTATTGACTTATTAATAATTGATAATAACTTTTGATTGTGAAAACATTTTTAGAATAAATAATAATTCAATAATAACAATAAAAAAGAAAGAATCAGAAGTTATAGTGCATTTAATAAATGCACTATTTCAAGAATTTGTAGTGATATTTATTTATTATTATTAATAACATTAAAAAATAACACTTTTTATTCTCAATTAAATAATTTACTTCTTTTCATGAAAGTCCAAATTTATTAGTGTGTATTTTTATAAATATTTTATATTTATTGAAAGCTTAATAAAATTATTTTTTAACTGTATTAATGATATTATTAAACTTATAAATGTAGATAAAAAAAAAAAATTCATAATTTTTTTGTATACATATTGGTGTGGCAATATTTTAATATTAACCACAGCAGTAATATTAAGTGATTTCTATAATTATGCTAAGGTTTGGTATTAGTTTACTTCTGGTTGTCTGTTAATATTCCAATAAATTTTGGTTATATTCATTATGTACTTGCTTAGTTAGTGTACATATTCTTTAGTTAGTAATTATATCTTTCAAAATTTTAAAAACTGGGAATGATTAACTGTCTTGCAATTTAATTTTAAACTTGCAATTTTAATTACTAAAGATTAGATAATTTTTGCACTAAGCTTGCTTACACACTATCAATTTTTACAATGCAGCCTAACAAAGTGACGTACGTATGAAGAATAAAGGTTTTTTAAATAAAAGAACTTTTAGATTAGTTATATCAAGATATACACTTTTAAATAAAATTTTTGAGGTAATATATGTTTTTCTTTCTGTAACTATGGGAAAACTGACTAATTACAATTACTTCTATAATTATAATAAAATGTCAATAATTCAAACTGATTGAGACTTAGAATAGTTCAAATCTTCCACCTTTTAAGAATATTTCTTAACTAGTTACTGAAATAATAGAAAATAAATTAAGATAAAGTAATAAATTCATGAGTATGAGAGAACATAGGATTCAAAGGATGAGATGTGTGGTGGATTCCTTTTTAACTCTCACACAAAATGAGGATTTTTATAAGTCCAGAAAACCACATTCCTGTCTCATGAACTGCAATAAATTGCATATTAGAAAATAATACTCTTGTGCATGACACTGTATTTGGAAATCATGCTAATAAGGCACAGCAAAATGCAGTGTGCTGTTTCACAGGTTCGTGAATGATAATCCACAAAAGTTAATCTAAATGGATCTGCATTAAAGTCTTTTTTAATGTGATCATTCATTTTTGACTGCAGTGTATTAAATTCAGCCACTTGTTTAGAAATAAATTTAAAGTCCTCAATCTTATTGTCGGCAGTGACACATGTTTGCACTCGCATCATCTTTCATTTGCTATGTGGTCTGTCTTTAAGATCCAAAAGCAGATGCATATCTCGCAACAAAGCATTGATGTTTCAGAAGGTGGATCCTTTTTAAGTACCTACATTATGTTCACGATATGCATTCATTATTTGTGATATTGTTTGTGCACTCAAACTGCTCCTCAAGAACCATGATTTTGCAGTTGAAAGAAGAAAGTGAATGATTTTCTTGTTTATTTGAAAAATATTTAAATAATTGATATTAAAGATTGATAATTTTGTGTTAATTACATTTTGTGATTTTGTTGACTGATAATTTTAACCTTTGGAAGACCTTGTCTACTTTTGTAAATGAAGTTAAAAAAGTTTATATTTTTGCTGAGTTTCAAAAAAAAATTACACTCATCTCTTAATTTTACAGTTCTTAATTTTAAAAAGGTCTCTTTGTTTGCAGCTCATTTTTTATGATTTTTTATTTTTAGTTAAATGTTAAAAAGATAATTTACAGATACTAGGATGTAGTAAATTTGCTGAGGTTAAATGTTAAAAGCAGAAAAGAACAAAAAGTATAATAGTTGCATCAAACCAGCCAAACTAACTATTGATTCAAAATGAAAGATGTTTATTATTTATTCACATCTTGTAATTGAATTCTTAGTTTTTATTACAATTATTATAAAAAAAAAAAAATTCAGATGCATAGAAATGAATACAAAGAACATTTATCTTTCATTAATAGTTTATTTAACATTCATAGGTAAAACTCTACCATTATAGTATCAGATAACGCAAAAATATACGTGAGATTTCGCATTGCTCTTCTGAATGATAATATCTCAGTTGTTATCTGGAAGGTTCACGATTTAAAAATTGAACAATGGGTCATTTTTCATTCTCCATAATTTTTTGATATATTCTGATACACAAGCTTCAGGCTGGTACAGTTGAAATTAGTCATCAGAAAAATGTTATATAGTTTTTTGTTTAAGATTATTTTTTCTGGACTATAAAGTTGTAAGTTTAGTTAATCCTTAAACTAATTAAAAACAAACATGTAGTACAGATGATTATAATAAGATGGTACTATCACGGAACTATAACACAAATTATTAACTTGATGTATGTGTACGTATGTGTCACCATCTTGATAGTATATTACCACCGGAATGATTACTATAAATAATGTTTATTAGTGTAATTCCTTTTTTCTATTTATTTTTTGTTATAAAAATTTTATTTTATAGTAATTCAGAAATATATTTCATTGGTCCTATTTAATGACTTTCTGTGGTCAAATGTTCTTTTTCACTTTGCTTTCAATTATTGACAACTGCTTTTCTGAGTGGTAAAAATTAATTACAACACTTACAAGTAGTAGGTTACAAAAACATGTTTGTCTATTTTTAAAAATCATTAATCAGTTTTTCTAATCTATTGTGCAGTGAGTTTATATGAGTGATTTTATAATTTAAAAAAAATAATTGCATGAATTTTTGGAACAGTAAAACAGGTGACTTGTAAATTCTTGCAGAATTTAATTGTATTTTTTAAATATTTTTCTGTTAATTTTATTTAAATATTTGAATGATACTGCAGCCAAGTCCTGCCTCATCTGGTAGTAACAATAGGACAGACGATCGAGCAGTTCTGGCAATGGCTGTGACAACGCAAGATAATAATGGCAGTGTAACTCCAGCAGAGTCAGTGGTAATTCTAACTGCATCTCAGAGCACTCACATAATCACTTCCTTAACCTTTATTCTATATTACCTACTTTCTTGTTCTTATTATCTGGTTTTTCCTTTACTTTTTTGTTAATCAAGTTTTTAATGAAGCTTATTATTCAAACACAGGTAGTGGGAAAGATGCTTACCTATGTATTGTTATTACTGTTTAATCTATGATCATTTATTTATAGTGCTTTTAGCTTGCCTGCTGTGAAATTACTACTGTTGTTTTATTATATTACTATTACTATTGATTACAGCCTAATGTTTTTATTCTGTATTTATAATCATCTGATTCAAACCTTCAATGGTATTATTATAAGGTTAAAAAATATGGAGAAAAAACAATTTTAATTCAAATTGGTCAAATAATTAAGATTCTAAAATAACTTTTCTTTATTATATTTTTTAATAAGTATTCTTCATTTAATTTTTTTTCTCCTGATATATTAAATAAAGTTTATATGTTGCTTTAAAACTATTATAATTTTAAAAAGAAAATAATAAACTTTTCATACAGATGATATGGTTGAATATTTCATTAAAATGCATTCTAGTACCAGAATAGATTAATAAATTAAAATATTACTTATATATTGACGTATTTTTAAAAATATTTTGTTGAAGTACTTTCATAGGGTAACTGTATTTTATTAGCTCTTTAATAAAACTTTAAATTTAACACCTTTTAAAATCAAATATATTTAAAAATATTTTAATGTGATCAAAAAATTCAAGATTAGGCATGTAAAAAAATAAACTTGATTTAAATTTTGCTACCATTATAACCTTTGAATTTTAGCTGTAGACCCAATGATGTTTCAGTTATCCTTAAATAGGTGATAGAAATCCTGATAAATTTCAGTGTGTTTCTCCTGTTCAAGGATTGGGAACCAGGATATAAGTTCGCAGCCATGCAGTTAAGGATTTTTTGTACCAATCCAACATATTGGTGATGTCAGAAATTTCATTAATGGTAATCTAATGATTCTCACTCACAAGTATCTAATTGGTGTTCATATTTTTGAAGGTTGGACTCGTGGAGGGTAGTCCAAATTTCCCTTTGTACTTCAGTGTATTCTGCTCCTTTTGAATCATGATTTCCGCTCAAAATATAATACTTAACTCACTGCTTCAGTAAAGTAGACATTCTGGATCAACTCTGAAGTCTCTATCATTGATATATGATTTTCATGAAGAATTTTATGTTAACGTTGCTGTGCTTGTCAATCCCCAGTGAAATTACATATTTCTCCAGCAAGTGGTTGTAAAACCATATTTGTACATAGGTACCAATGTACACAGAACAATGTCACATTATGCTGATACATGACCGACTCACCCCTATTTACCACTGCTGTGTATACACATCCATCCTGTACACTGTTATTTTTTATCATCCTAGTTTCATAATCTTTGATTGCACTTCATATTTTTAAGTAGATTTTACTGATTTTTTTTTTTTTAATTATAAAATTGTTAATTTTGTTAAAGTCGTGTAATATTGACTTTAAAGTAGAGTAAATTATGAAATTCCTTCAACAAAAATAATTGATTGAGATAAAATTGTTCAAATTATTTGATAAAACATACTGATATATCTATATATAACAGTGCACTAATAAAAATGAGATCGTTATATTTTTATATAACTTAATATTTAATATTTTAATAACATTTGCAAATAAATTAGTTTGAAATAATCTAATAATTATACTTTTATCAATAAAGAGAGAATGGTTAAGTATGGTGTTTGTTTCAGTAAAGTATTTCATTATTATTCTAGATTTTAGAATTGTTAGTGTGTGTAAATGTTGTTGTTAAATGCTATAAAACTTTTTAGTTTGATTTTAGAACTGTTTTTCTTTTATTTTTAGAATTATTTTTATTGTTCATATGAAATTTTCTATTGCATCATTAAAAAAAATGTTCAAGTTACCACCAAGACTTAATAGCTGGATTAATTTTTAGAATTCTGTTTTTCTATTTCAGGATATAAGTCATTAATTTGCTAATATTATTCTCAGCTCTTATTAATTGTAATGGTGTTATGGTTTCAATCTATACTCCCAAATTCTATTGTAGTCTGTAGTTTGTATTGAAGAAAATAGGAATATTTGAAATTTTTTGTAACTTGAAAGTAAAGGATCATATAACAAATTAAATTTTTGTTAAAATTTGTTTACTTTTTATTTGTAGTTTTGTATATTAATTTTGTGTTTTTCAGTCATCTACTTATACTGCTTATTTGCTATTGAAAATTTAATTCTTTCCTGTATTCTCTATAGTTTGTGATATTGTAAAATAAATTGTGAAATGAATATACTTGGAATCTTGTTAAAATTATATAGAATTTAAAAATGCATATATATTTAATTGTTATACTTTAAATATGCAACTAGAATGGATAATTGGTGAAGAGAATTTCTTTTTATCTTTAGTGCAAGCTTCTTATCAATTATTCTGGGGTTGGTTGCAACATGGTTTTGACTTCCAATATTAAAAAAAAAAATAAATGGTATTTTGGTTGCCATTATATATCTAATAATTGGTTTTCCTTTTGTTAAAAAAGTACTGGAATTTCACTCTATTTGAAAATTATTGAATTAAAGTTAATCATACCAGGAATAGATGTTTATAGTAAATTATTTGATTAAATTGAAATGAAATTTTATATTGATAATGATAATCTATAGTTCTGTTTTCTCTTCACAGTTGTGAATGTACTTTTATGTGAATATTTATTTATTATATCTCTCAGCTACATTTAATTATAAAAATGTATAATTGAATGAATTTATTAACAAAATTCCTTTACATTTTATATTGTAAATAATATAAAAGCGTGTAGTGCCATTCATTGTATTACATTATATTTTATAAACATTTCATTGATAATAGTTTGCTATGTACCACAATGAAGGGCACCTTATGCTTTTATTATTTGTGGTATAAAATGTAAAATTTTGTAAATGTCCATCTAGTTCAAGTAATTTATATCAATTCATATTTTGAGCTGCCAGCTGAGTGGTAGCGTCTCCGCCTTTCATCTGGAAGTCCTGGGTTCAAATCCCGATCAGGCATGGCATTTTTACACATGCTACAATTCGTTCATTTCATCCTTCTGAAGATATACTTAATTGTGGTTCCGGAGGTTAAACAAAAAAAAAACCTTCAAGTTACTTGGAGCTAAAAAGTTTAAAGGTTTTAAAAGTAAATTTAAGTTTTAAAAGAAATTAAAAAAATAAAAATAAATTAAATGTAGTGATGTTAAAGCTGGTGATTGAAAATAATGACCATCCAAATTTTTGAGAAAATGTTATGTATGTGTTATCCCCCCTCCGGATGCACTTGCGCCCAGAATAAACTAAGAACTACACACTGATGATTGCTCTCCCAAACCTGCAAACGCGAAAGATTGTTGTTCGAACAGAGAGTCTAGCAGAAAACTTGCAGAAAGGGCAGACAAAACGAAAAAGATGCTAACCTTCTCCTAATCTACCACCCATTTTTCTAC
>JAAAKQ030135702.1:0-13369 GCA_010016005.3 Zanna intricata | reverse complement strand
GATCGGAGGCGAGTGGGAGGACTGCTGACACCGGACGGTGTAATTGGCCGAATGGTATCCAGCGAAGAAGACTGGAGACTGGTGGCAGACTTGGCCCACCGCATCTTGGAGAAGAAGGAAGAAGAGGAACCCCCGCGGGCACGTGCACCCCCTGCTAGATAAAAAGGTGCAGGGACTGTAAGTCGCTATTGTGTTTGTTAGGTTTTTAGATTAAAAAAAAAAAAAAAAAATCACGGGATTTTTTGGAGTGGGCCGGGGGGAAGGGACAGCCCTTTGCTGAGTCGTCGCGCGATCCTACGGGGATGGGCGGTGGTGATGACGCACGGGGGACTCCTAAACCCTCGGCGGAGTCACACATACACATACACGGAAGAGTCGGAGGGAGGGACAGCCCTCTGCTGAATCGCCGCGCGTTCCTGCTTGAGGGGCTGGGCGGCAATGAGGACGTAGGGGACTCCTGAGCCTTCTACGTGAATACGCACATGCACGAACAGTTACACACACATAATAAACAAATAAAATTTTAAAAAATTAACAATAATAATAAATATACACAATCATTAATAAATAAAAAATAAATTAAAAAAAAAAAAATAAATAAAAATAATAAATAAAAAAATAAATAAATCTTAAAAAAAATTTCAATAAAATCACAAAAGAAGAGGAAGGTCACAGAAAACCAGAAGAAGAAACAGAAGAACAGAGAATGGAGATACGGATGAAGTCCACCAGGTGGTGGTGAAGTACCAGACCGGAGGGGGACGGGGTGATGGATAGCCCTCTGCTGAGTTATCATTCGTCCGAGCTTGCTTGGATGGGTGGCGATGATGACGCACGGGGACTCCGGATCTTTCAGACCCAAAGGCACCTTCCCGAGGCTGAGTAATGCTTAACTGCGGGTCCGGTCTCGGGGTGGCGGAGAACGGTGAGGATGGTTTAGTCGGTAGGGGGCAGGGGGGCAGGTTACACTGCTTAGCCGCCTAGCAAGACTATTTAGTTCGCTAGGTGGGCTAGCTTGGGACAACTAGTGTCCCCGGTTCTGAGTCCTACACACCCCATGGGACGTGCGTAAATGCATTCCTTCGCAACTCATCAGAAAAAAAAAAATTTCATTTACAGTTTTTCACCTATATGTACAAATGCCATTAATTAATAATTTATATTGGAGGTTGTGACATTCAGTTTGCACAATAAATATAAAGTAACAATTTAAATAAACATTTTTCTAGTAATAAATCAATAGTTCTCATCAAGTTTCATTAACATAATTCAGCAGTTGTACAAGAATGATATTTTATTGAAGCATCTGGTGAATCAACTGACTGTACAGACATTTCTAATAACTCTTATAGTAATCAATTACCACACAGCTATATTACGTTACATTATTATTGTATACATTATACAAAATAATGAAAATCTACAAATATTTTTTTTTTATCCCCCCTAGGTCAGACCTCCATTTAAGTATTACGCAACCCAGGGAAAAGCTGCTTGCCCTAGTGGGATCGCTAGAGCAATGTAAACACGGGAATTTGGACTGGTTTCAAATCTTTATTTCCACATAAATGGGGGTTCGGCTTTTGCCTGCTTCTTGGGCCAGGTTCTAATTTTTTTTTTTTTAATAAAAACACACACTCATTCACGCACTATCACGCCTTACCTCAGGGGTGAGGAAGATCCGGAGTCCCCAGTCGCTCATCGAGAAAGGAGCACTTCAGCACGCCAGACCTCACGAGTGGGGTTGTCCATCAACACCCCATCACCGAAGCCAAGACGACGTCCGATATTTCTATCGTATTCCTCCTTTATTTGAATTATGTTCCTTGCAGCGCTTTCAATATCTCGCCAGGCCTTGGTTGATGACATCAGATACTGCTGCATCGAGTCAAGTGCTCGACCTCCTTCAATTCAAGTGGGTTCAAGTGCTGCAGAGCCAACCTCCTTCTAACATCTTCATACTTAATGCACCTGAAGAACATGTGCTCCGGAGTGTCATGACGGCCAAAGAAGATACAGTTGGGGCTCTCCCTTCTTTTATATTTATGAAGATATGAGTTTAGGCAGCCATGTCCCGTCAGCATCTGAGTGAGGTGGTATCCCACCTCACCATGTTTTCTTTTAACCCAGGCTTCTACATCCGGGATTATGCGCCTGGTTCAAGCACCGACTACTCCATTCGACCATCTGTGAGACCATTCATCAATTATGTTTCTTGCGTCATTCCTTCCTGTTCCATCGTACCTCAGTGATCTTTCTTGCATTAGCAGGTCTATTGGCGGTACTCCTGCTATTACGATACTACGTTGCTTCATACGACACTGTGCGATAGGCCGAGATTACTCCTATGGACACTATTCAGCCGACGCTAGTTTATTTCCTTATCCAATGCCTGTCTCCATACAGGCGCCGCGTAAAGAACCGCTGATATCACCGTAGTCATCACAACAAGTCTTCTCGATGGTCGGGGGGCCTTCCGCGACCCTCGAGAAAAGGCGCTGTAATTCCTTGTGGTTATTTCCGCCTTTTTACAGACCTGCGTCACATGGTTCGTGAAGTTCAAGTGTCTATATATATGTACTGCTTGGTATTTCAAGTTATTTACCCTTTTTATTATACTACCCAGTATATTAAGTCTGATATCTCTGATAGGTCTCCTTCCCGCCAGAACAATCAATTTCGACTTTTGCGGAGCTATTTCGAGTCTGTTATCAATCATCCATTTGTGTAATCGTACCCAGACCCCTATTTCCTATGTGTTCTACCTCCTCCTCATTTTTGCCTGTTAGCATCAGGGCTAGGTCATCTGCGTAAGCCATGAGCTCAGCTCCCTCAGGTAGTTCTATTCTTAGAACGTCATCGAAGAAAATTTTCCACACAGTGGGGCCCAGAACCGATCCTGCGGTACACCACCACAGATCTTTCGCTCCAGCATGCCATCCAGAGTCTCAATCATAGTACGTCGTTCTGTAAAATACTGGGTAAATTGTCTAATTAAATAGTCACTGATTCCCTTTCTGTGGAGCGCCTCTAGGGCCTTATCCCAAGGCACCGACCCGAAGGCATTCTTCACGTCCAAAAGTACTAACGCTGGAATGCCCCGGGTCCTCCATGTTCCAGATTTCACTTCATTGGCCCATGGTATTATCCTCCCCACCGGTTTGATGGTTGAGAAACCCTTTCTGAAACCACGTTGGTTTGGGTGCAGTCATCCTTTTTGGTTTATTTCAATTTCCAGTCTGTGACATATTGCCCTTTCCATTACTTTGGCTATCGTGTTTAATAGGCACAGCGGCCTATACCCTGCCTCCTTTTTAGGGATTAAAACAGTTTTGGATGTTCTCCAGCATTCAGGGAAACTCCACTTTCAAGTTGGGAGTTAAACATTTGCAGCATCTGCCCAGGCATTTTGTCGAACAAACTTTTTACAAGCTCTGCCGGAATTCCGTCCGGGCCAGAACTAATAGTGTTGCGGAGATGTTTTGTGGCAACATCTATTTCTCCGAGGGTGAAGCTCCTTCTCTCAAATTGTTGACATGGTCGTATGTTGGTCTCAGGGCATGGGAATAGGTTGTCCATGGCCGCGTTAGCCTCCTCCATTGTGACCAGAGGTAGCCTTCTGCCTAATTTCCTTGTTATAATTTTTTTTAAGGTATACCCCAGGGGTCCTGATCTATTTCGGCACATAATACCCTCCACTTAAGCTTTTTTGCGTCTTTAACCATGAAGTTCAGGGTTTTCCTAGTGTTATGGTATAGTCGCTTAAGTTCATCTACCTCTGATCAGCTCTGAGCATCCGTTGGAGTCTTCTTCTATGCTGCATTAGTTCATTTCACTTGGTCCCTATTTCCTCGGACCACCAGTATACAGGGTCCCTTTGTTTATTATTGACCGGTAGTCTATCCATTTCCTCTATTATAGCATCCCTCAGATGTTCCGGGCTAAACTGTCCTACTCCCAGTCCTGAGTTTATCTTTTCGGCCACTTTCTCTATCTGTATAGAGGTCATTCTACGTCTGCCTTTGATCTGTGATACTCCAAGTGATGCATCATCAGCTCTGATTAGCACAGCCTTATGGTCGTTCGCCGTTTCTTCATCCAGGACTTCTACGTTGAACACGTCCAGCGGCTACCTGTCCTCAACCAAGACCAAGTCAAGCACCGCCGAATATCCTCTTGCGCTGTAAGTTGGGGTACCATTATTAAGGCAGATCAAATTCTGAGCTTGCAGCCATTCCGTTAGTAATTCGCCTCGACGATTTGTGTGATTGCTTCCGGTGAGTATGGATTTAGAATTGAAATCTCCCAATATTATAACCCTCTTGACCGAGGTTGCCACTGCTTCCTGTAGCTCATCTATATGGTGCCTGAATTCTTGTAAGAAACAGTTAGGGGAGATATAACTCCTATAATCGTCGTCGAATTAGTCAACTCTATTACTACTAGTCCTTTTCCTCTTCTCATAAAACTCCATCGGTATCATTTAGAGTAGTCCCTTATGGCGACATCTCCTTCCCTATCGGCAGACCAATAATGTGTGGCTGCCACCGACTTATTAGGTTCAGATGCAATTATGAAATCAACATTTAAGCCTCTTGTGATATCTTCAATCAAGTCGTGCGATAGGGCGCTTCGGTTCGCGTTGAGTGAAGGAACTTAACAATTTAATGGTTGTGACGCTTCAAAGCCTCCGGCGCCCTGTTGATAATTATGTACTCTCACTGTGAATCTGCCGCGTCTTTCAGGGCAATCGGCTTGAAGTGGCCTTCCTTGCCGCAAGCAAAGCATGATTTACTTCTGTCCGGGCCTTTACATTTGTTTGCCCTGTGACCCTGGGACCAGCACCGGAAACACCTCCTTATGTCTTCGGCAAGGAACACTCTACAAGAGACCCATCCTATTTTGATACGTCCTGCACTGGACAATTTGTCCGCCTCGTAACCTGGTAGGAGCACTGTGGCCGACTTTGAGCTGTCGAAGGCCTCTCGCATAGTGACTCCTGTTATTTGGCCAGGCTCCATGTTGGTGAACCCATATAGTGCAGCAACAACGTCCTCCAACGTAGACAGCGCGTCCAGATCCTTAATCACGACTCGCTTGACTCTGTACCTTCTCGAACTCGACACCTGTACCTCCGGGACCTCTTCGACAATTTTCTGCTTAAAGCTCTGCACTTTGTTACCCTCGTCCTTGACTCTTATGAGGACCTCCCCCGATTGACCCTTCCTTACTCACAGAATTTCGGGGGAACCCCTTCTACACCCTGCTTGACTTTCTTTAGGATGTTGGCGAAGCTGCCTCCTTGGGCCCTAACAGCTACCGTTTGCGTCGGAGGACCCCTCGGTATCTCTCTCTAGATTGAGATCTCGCTTGGACTCTCTCAGTGCATATCTTTGTGACGCAATTGTTCTTTCGTCCTGCATATTCCAGCAGTTTCTTTGTTAGCAGTCCAGTATTATTCCCCGGAGCATGCAGCATACATGTGGTACCGTTTTGCAACAATTAACCGAGTCTGACCTTTAAGTCACTTATGACCCTCCTGGTGTCCTGCGTGGAATCTGCGATTACATATTGTATAGTCGACTCTTCCATAGTTTTGTCGCCAACTAGCACTTCTGTGAGAGGTCTACAAGCCAATAGTTGACCGGCCTTCAACTTTTTGGCAGCCAGTAGGCTAGGAAAAGTGCGAACCACTTTTGAATAATACGCGCCCTCTATATCAGCAATATCAACTATGTGTGCTACATGTAGTTTGTTACTTCTACTATTTGTTTGTATGCGTTGTGTGGCCATCTGCGCTGCAGTAAGTCTTCCAGTTCACCTTCGTTCAACTCCTTACCCAGTTCCTGTTCTATTTCAGTTTTGTTCCTCCTACCCTCAGTCTGAGTGCATTTGTCACACCCACCTTCCACAATTTGTCTGATCAATGAGGGTTTACAGGCAACTATCTGCTTAATCAAATCATACAGTTCAGACTCAACCTGTTTTACCTCGCACTTTGTATTTTTATCGATGTTATGGTGGAAAACATCGGCCAGCTCCTCCAATCTATCGATTAACAATATGATGTCCGATTCTTCCTCCCGTTCTTCTGTACTAGGAGGTCGCCTCCTTTTCCTATCCTCCCTTCCTCTTCTGTCCTCTCATCCTACAGGATGGAACATTTGAGACTGCAGCAGATGAGCAGGTCGCCTCCATATCGACTTTTCCCTTTTTCTCCTTTTCTATCCTAGTTGGAGATCTGGATAGGACTTTGCCCAGTCTAAATGGGTCCATGTCACTCCCTGTCCAATTTTCGCCTTTTTTTCAGTCCCTGATAGGGGGACCTAAAAATGAATGGCACCACCAAATTCCTGGTTGTAAAACCTTTGTAAAGGACTATCCACTTGTCCAAAATAAGTGGGGTTTTGGGGGGGGGGGTTCAGAAAATGTATCTCTCAAAATTCGAGGTGGGAATTTTGAGGGGGGTTAGAGGGGTCCGGGAGGGGGGATCGATGCAGATCCCAGGGGTGAGGGGTGTAGGGTTAACGGTTCAGGAAATATTAATGGAAAAGGATTCCCGTTATATTGTTGGCAGTCACTTAGAAAAAAAAAGCCATTGCACAAAGCACTAAAATTTTCCAACTCCTTGAAAATTTTCTAAGTCCAAAAGTAGTAGAAAAAATTTCAATCACCTTGTTTACATTTAAATACGATATGTATACTTGTTTATTGTTACAGGACTTAGAATAAAAACTGTCTTTTTCACTAGAAAATTTTTTCACGTGTATAGTTCCTATCCTATTCTTATGGGAATAATCCCCTAAGAAAAATTAAAAAAAATAGTATATGCCATCAACCAAAAATCATGAAATTTTATCATGTCCAAAATAAAGTTACCACCGTCATTTACAACCAAACAACTCTTGTTTACCATTTCTTTATAAATATAGCCCACAAATGTGTGCTCTAAAGCTTTAAATTGTGTGTGCATAATTAAAGCATACCCACCAATGAAGAAATCAAATGCGAAATTGGGTTATACCTGTAGTATAACAGATTTCTGCATTAAGAAATCTAGTATAAGAACTGATTTAAAGATTCTTAATATCTAGCTGATGCATTACAATTAATTTCATATTTGGTATAAAATTAATATAAAATGGATTCATACTTGACATAATGTATGAAGATATAATGACAAATTAATACCTCCAAGTTTGCTTGTTGATGTGGCGACGACCAGGGCATGGGAGGCAGCCTGATTGCAGAGGATGCTTTGGTCCAGGACACAAGCAAGTGTCCTGGACCTTCTTAAAGAGATTACTGGGTCAGGGTGATGAAGCATTCGGGCCCCTCTTAGGTGTGAGAGGTCGCAAGTGGGTGGGGGAGGGGTAATCGCGCATTTTTAAATAGGCATGCTGCTCCTTTAGGCTAGGTGTAGGGCAGGAAGGGCAGCCTCTTGGAGGAGGAACGTGTCAGCTTCCCACAAGTGGGGAGTCACTGAGCTCTAAGGATGCCAAGAGGACTCCAAAGGGGGGGCTCTGCTGCAGGAACCCAAACAGGAAGGGTAGCAGGTAGGGGTAAACTGCTGTCACAACACCCAGGGCTGGCTGATGTTATGCTGAAAGGCGATTCCAGCCGTCCATGGGAGGGGAAGGTGGGGAGGTATTTTAGTGGGTGAGAGCCTCACAGTCATCTGTGCAGGCAGATGTCGGCTGGTAGAGCTTTTTCCTCCTACTACGCAAATAAAAAAAAATTAAAAAAAAGTTTGCATGTTGAAATTCTAAATGCTTACATAAATGATATGAACAAATCACATTTATGATCAACCATCTGTTTTTGGAAAATTAATATTGAATGTAGTTTTGATTTATTGTATTCAAATACTTACGATCCTCCAGACAAATAATATCAATTAATTTCCGTTGAATCAAAAATCCAAACATTTGGATAGTGACAATTTAATAGCAGATACTAAATTTTCTGGTTTAATAAATGATAATCAAGTTTAGTTTGTATTTTTAAAAGGAAAAATATTATATATTATGTTTTAAATTATATAAACTTATCAAACATTAACAAAAAAGATTAACACCAACTTTATATAATCAAAATAAAAGTTTTTTATGCAATATTTCAAATGATAACAGTGAACATAATAAAATTATGCAAAAAAACAATATATCTGTTATAATAAATAAAGATATATTTTATTATATAATCAATTAAAGTAATAAAATTACCATCTGCTTTGAAGAAAATTAGCATGAATAGCTGGAACACATTACAGTAATTCAAATACTTTTATATAAACCAACAGCCCTAAGAAATCATACAACATAAGACAACAAGATTTCATTATCCCGTAGAATAGTTCACATGTTAGCGCCTAGGTTAAACTTGCGATGCAATTCCACAAAACAGATAATCCACAAGGATATGATGCACTGTTAGTTGGCATCGCAGCAAGCACAAACTGGAAGATTTGAGTCATCAGATATCCAAGAGTAAGCCTGGAAAGAGTAAGGCTGGAAACAAGCTTCCTTTGCCACACCATCAGCAGACTCGTTGCCTTAAATCCCAAAATTGCTGGAAATCCAGCAAAGGCTCACTGCTGCATTACAGTGATTCATTAGCAAAATAACACAATGAATCTCACAGACAACAGGGTGTCTGGAGAACATGTTTTTAATCATCTGTAAGGCACTTTTTTTTTTCTTTTTTTTTGTTTCACCTCTGGAACCATCGTTAGGTTATATCTTCAGAGGATGAGATGAACGAATTATAGCGTGTGAAAAATGCCCCATGCCTGACTGGGATTTGAACCTGGGACCTCCAGATGAAAAGCCGAGATGCTACCACTCAGCTACGGAGGCTGGCAATGTAAGGCACTGATGGAATCTGAACAAACAAGAATATCTTTTTGGGCTAATTATATGTAAAAATCATCAAATTATTAAAAAATACATACAACATATTAGTTCCGCTCAGTGGCATGTTGAAGATATAAATTATTAAAAAATCATTTTACATAGTTTACATCAAAATCAAATTGAGATTAGTAAGCTGCACTAAATATACCAATTTTCATCAGCATTTAAATAGATATTACAAAAATCACTGATCATTTGATGCAATAGGTAAAATTACAATTTTCTAATTTCAAAAGTGATTTCCAGCAACAACCCAGAGAATTACCTATTTCTCTGTATGAAAATACTTAGGAAACTACAATAGTTACAGACTGAAGCTGAGTTACATTTAGTAACATGCATAATTATTGGAACTCGGATATATATTTTCCCCATTTTTACTGGAATGAAGACTGGTAACAATTGCACAACAAGTGGTCCAGGACTCATTTTTAGACAAGTGATAGCTAATGAGAATGAAGCAGTTGATCTAGCATCTGTATTTTCAAATGATGAGAACTTTACTTCAAATTCCTGCAAGAACTCGATCGCATTCATCATCACCACAAACTGATGCATATCTGAAATGAAACAGCCTAGAAATCCAGCTGTAACTTTTTAAGTACATCATACCAAGGGATACACATGATAATAACTCTACAGTCAAATGTGCTAATGAGTAGCTGGCTTGTCTTCTTTACATCTAAATGTCTTCTCAGTAAACAGTGAGAAGATTGTGTATTATTATTCTTCCAAACAATCGAAAAGTATCTGATAAAACTCAGACAAAAATTGCACATCCCCATCCTTTTAGATGTAAGATAAAAAATATTTTTTTCAAAAAATAACCTTAATGTTACTATGGTTTAATAATAAGTTGGCCTATATGCTCAGAAATGCAAAGCCAACTGCAATTTATCACATAAAAAAAAAGTAAAAGCCTGAAATTAGAATAAATGAGGCATTTGCTCATTAAAAGATAGAAGATCAAAAAATTTAGCTGTAATCCATGCAAAACTTATCACAAAATTGGTTTTTAGAAAAAGGTTTTACAAAATTTCTATAATAAATACGAATTAGGTAGTTCTCAAACATATTTATCAATATCATGCAGAAACTTCAATGATGAATAACAATGTAAGATTAATATCTAATATCCAACAAAACATCTTTTTGTTAAACAAATTTTGTCTTGAGAACACTAAAATGTTACCCTTTTCCTTTAGTTCAAGGGAGATTTTTTCATTATTGACTTAAGGTTTACACTTTTTCTATTTTTCCTCCAAAAATGTTTATCCTATTTAAAATATGGGGAATACATTAGGTCCCAATGGGCAATCTGATTTAAAATTTCAGTATTTTGCAATGATTTTAAGTTAATTTTACACTTTTGACTGAGATTGGCTAAAATAATACAGGAGCACGAGAAATTTAATACACAATGTAACTTAATGTAAGACAAAAATATCGCACAAAGTGATAGGTGGAGCCATCTTGTAGTTTCATTTCCCTACTACTACATTCCAAAACTCATTGACTTATGCCTTCTCATTTGCTTTCAGTCATCATTGTTATAGACTGGAGAACACCTATATCAATGAATTTTAAACAATATGAAATACCTTAATTTTTAACATTGGAAAAGATTGAATGCTAGTGAATTTATTGTCATCTATATTGATGACTTGTTCATCAAAGTACTATGAATACGTGGACAATAAAACTTCTTGCATCAGAAGCTGGTAAAGAGAATATTGAGACTGAACCTCACACTGCTTTACCAATTTCTGTTATTGATGAGAAGTATAAGGAGACAGATGAATTGCTCAAAATGATCATCTCATCAAACAACGTACTGCCATTCACACTATTTCACAACTGAGCCAGGGTAAAATCTGTTTACTATGAGTGTCACACAAACTTAAAAAGGAACAAACAATAAATAAAATAAATGTTGCAAACAGATTCTGAAAATAAGCTGTTCCTTTTCAATATTGTGATGGGGTGATGAAAATTGTACATATCATTACAGCTCGGAAGAAAAATGACAGAACATAGAATAACAGCATTATGGTTCACCATCACTTAATAGTGTTCTGATATGCCAAACATGTGTATATGATTGATTACATGGACTTAAGTCAACTGTAAATTCTGTGCAACATATATATAAACTTTAATAATTTTATGAGATATGTATGTAGTGTTAAAACAATCCAAGAGCTGATGTTAAACATCATGCTTGACACAAACATCATGTTTAACACCAAGGAACTTGTGAAATTAAAATACAAACCTATCTCACATACCCCATCCTCACCTGATTTGGATCATACAATTCTAACACGATCTGTCTTTTATAAGTACATCTGTAAAGACTGTTCAGCAATACTGGATGAAAACTCAGTAACACTTGCCTAGATATAATATGTATGTAAACTGCTAGTAGTATTTCTCAGCAAAGATTTTGTGAAATATTGCTAGCAATGTCCAGTTTTAATTACTTGTCTCATCAAATCATTACATATTTCAAGTAAAACCTAACTTTTTTTTATCAAATTAAAAAAAAAAGTTGTTTAGGTAATTTTTTTCCTACTTACTTCAATAACTAAGTAGCGCTTGTAAATGTTCCTTCAAAATTAGTGATGCATACTTAATATATTTCAAGGTAAGTATGGAATGAATTGGTAACTTTATAAATTAAAAACTTGAAAAATAATTAAATAATAATTAGAAACTTCAATGAATTAGTAGGGTAATGTTAGAATAAAAGTTGTTCTTGGTCATATGAACCAGAAAAGGAAAGGCTTTACTTTAAAATATTTCTTTATAATTGTTTCCAACTAACAAAGGCTCTTTCTTTAAAATCCTACATTTCTCAGATTAGTAAAAGTGTTACTACATTAAAAGAGGTACGTAAGATTATGTTACTTTTTTTTTAAGAAGACTAATTAATCTACACATAAGCATGAAACTTGTGCACGGGAATGTGAAATTAAAATTTTTAAGTGCATAAGAATTAACATGGCTGATTAGAATTTGAATACAGGACCTTCTGGATGAAAGAAAGGCTGAGGCGGTATCATTTTATCCATTAAGGTCTGCAAGTGATAGCTGACCTCTCTGGCTATCAATGAAATCACCATTACTTGATTAATATTTTGGAGATTGATAACACTAATACCAAACATGGTTAACTTCTTCTTTTCTGTTTAGCCTCCGGAACTACCATAAGGTATTACTTCAGAGGATGAATGAGGATGATATGTATGAACGTCAATGAAGTGTAGTCTTGTACAGTCTCAGGTCGACCACTCCTGAGAAGTGTGGTTAATTGAAACCCAACCACCAAAGAACACTGGTATCCATGATCTAGTATTCAAATAACCATAGGTAATTTGGAAGCTGCTAACTGATGGATATAACTTTATTACACATAGAGTCACTTTAAATTTAAATGTAGGTTGGTACAGAAAAATAGGATATCTGCAAAATAACTTAAATAGATTTAAGGATAATTTAAAAAATAATTTTTTAATGAAAAATATTATTGGACATGTCATTAAATAATGACTTACTTTTTTTTTAAAGATTACAGCATTCAGGTGTAGCCCATTTCCATTATACATTCCACCAGTCTGTTTTGGAAATTCTGCATAGCAAACATAACACATCAAAAAAGATGTTAGCAATTTCTCTTCAATTCTCGTTTTCAGTTTGCCAATGATTGTAGGCAAGTTTGTACACTTGGCTATTGAGATGTCTTTAGAAAAAAAAAATCAACTTACATGTCAAAAAGGAGCTTCGAAGCAATGCAGTGTCAATGTTCCTTAAAATTATTCAACTCCCAGACAGTCTCTGTCTGGCTGTTATTTATTGGCTACCATGCTATACGATACTTAGCTCCTCCTATTAAAACAAAGTGTTTTCAATTTCAACTTGTAAGAAATTCTGCAGTCAGGGCGTGAAAAGTTCTTTAGCATGCTAACATACTGAGTGGATGATACAGTGATTGCAATACTTTCTTTATTTTCAAAAAAATAATGGCCTAATATTTTGACTTTTAATGAAGATTACTAGAAAATTATTAAAATACAGTTCTGAGAACAATTTTTCAAATCAAATTTAAAAAACAAAAACGACTAAATTTTTTCCTTATTTTGGATCCCAAGAATTAGTCTTAACTTTCTGAAGGTGCAGAAATCAGGATGATATCTTTTGCTGAGCAAAATTCACTGATGAAGCGTTTCCAAACCTAAGTTTATTGAACATTTTTCATTTTCACCAATATCCTCTCTTTATCTGTTTAGCCTCCGGAACTACTGTAAGGTATTACGTCAGAGGATGAATGAGGATGATGTGTATGAATGTGAATGAAGTGTAGTTTTGTACAATCTCAGAAGTGTAGTTAATTGAAACCCAACCACCAAAGAACACCGGTATCCATGATCTAGTGTTCAAATCCGTATAAAAAT
>JAAAKQ030135669.1:0-13369 GCA_010016005.3 Zanna intricata | reverse complement strand
ACTGGATAGGGAATCTTGGAGAGCTGCATCAAACCAGTCAAATGACTGAAGACAAAAAAAAAAAAAAAAAAAAAAAACATTTATTGAAAGTTTGATTCAGAAAGCATGAGGATTGCTGTCATTCCAAATATGATTCTTTCCTGTATTGCTAATACCATTAGGTGTAAATGTTGCTTTGTAATTGAATAGTATATACACAATTAATGTGATTCTAATTAACAAGGTAGTAATTGATTTTCTGAATCTTATACAAGTACTTCACAACAAAAGCTCCACATCATAACAAATCCTCATGTGCAGAAGTTGCAGACTTGCTTATAATCAGTTAAGAGACTGTATGACAAGGGAATACAGTCCTTTAGTAAATATAAAGTACTTTATATATATTTAACCAGGCTTTAATTTATTTTTTAGTTAGAACCTTCTCTATATGTACAGAATGATAACTGGCATTATTCACAAAAGTTATGCGCATCTCAAAAGTTAAGTAGCGGATTTATATAAACAACTCTCTAAATTCTTCATTGTTCATTTCACAATGGTAATATTCTTTGTTGTTTGATTAAAAGATGAACTAACTTGGCATTTTTCAAGAATCCATGATTAGAGGATCCTATATAACAGATAAATAATGTAGTCCTTTTTGACTGGAACTTTAACACTATGGCCATTTGTATTATCTGCCGTATACGATGAACGTTCAGTAATTAACGAGACAAATTAATATAGAGCAAAAATGATTTATTCAGTGACAATGAAATTTATACTACTTTTTAACATAGTCTCCAGCAAAATTTAGATACTTGTCCCTCCATACTGTGAGCTTTCTGATTCCCGCAGCATACAAGTCTTTACCTTGCTGTTTGAACCATTCACGTACTGTTTTTTTTTTTATCGTTTCATTGTGTGAATTTCTTGCCATATGAAAAGTCTGAATGGGGTGAACAAATGAAAATCAGATGGGGTAAGGTCTAGGCTGTAAGGAGGATATGGCAACACCTCCCTACCCAACGTCTTGAGCGTTTCTCTCAATCTCAAAGCAATGTAGGGCCGCAGATCATCATGCAAGAGAATCACACCTTTTGAGTGAGCATCCTGACATGTTTACCTTATTGCGGGTCTCATTTTCTAGGGCATTTCTTAGGGCATATTAGAATAGTGCTCACTGTTGATGGTATGTTGTTCTTTTAAATAGTCTCTAAAAATTGGGCCTTGTGAGTCTGAGAAGGCTGTCAACATCATTTTACTGGCTGACACATAAGTTTTAAATTTTTTTTGATGGGAGAATCTAGATTTTTCCACAAGACTGCTGTTCAGATTCAGGCTCAAAATTGTATATCCATATTTCATCACAGTTATTATACCAACTAGAAAGTATACAATTAGATATAGAAATTATACAACCTTCCGCTTCAAACTCTTCTTTGAGCTCAGAACAAATGTGAATCCAGGTGTCTTTATCAGCTTTAGTCAACTGCCTTGGAATCCATCTTGAACATGTTTTGTGAAAATTCAGCACATAATGAATGATTCAGCACATCATCATGATTTTGTTCCAGCACAAAATAATAATAATAGTGGTAATATTACACAAACTAGCAATTAGGAAATTTTGACCTCGTCCCTGTCTTGACGAATAAAAGCATTTATGTGATTTTGCAGCATGGTGGTCAAAACTTCAACTGTCTTCCAGACCAAAGGAGATCAGTCACACTTGCTCTTCCTGAATTAAACTTTTCCACCCTCTTATACACGTTACTGCGGTTTAAACACTTTACCACACTGTTTCACTATTCTTGAGTAAATTTACCTTGTGATAGCAAAAATCACTGAACATTGTTGCTCTTTTGGCATAAATATTTCAAGTGGACATTCTGAAATCAACAAAAGATGTTATTTTTAGATTAATTTATGATCTAAATGTGTCAGTTGATTAAATGTGTTCTCAAGGTTGCCAATTTGACCCTCAAGAAGGTTTCATTGTCATTGAATGTAACATTTATCTCTATATCAGTTTGTTTCATTAATTATTGAATTTGCCTTTTAACATTTTTGAAATTATTTTTATTCATCTGAATTTAGTTTAGACAATGGTTTGAAGGTAATTTTATTTTTTTACAGAGTGCAAGAATTCAGAATTTTCTTCTTTTTTTCTGAAGAATTTAACTATTATAGAGCATTGCTTGTACTTTGAAATAGGAATTTTTTATTATGATTATATCTGCAGTATTTAAAGCCAAATGAGATTTTTTTAAATTATTAATAAAGATGCATGAAGATGGCATTATATCACTCAAAGCTACTTTTATTTTTCTGAATCTGAGAAAATGTGGATCTCAGGGAGTATCAATTTATGTCAAACTCCCTTCTTTATTAAACTTAACTACTCTAAAAAAAAAATCCTTAAAAAAATTGCTTTCTTTTTTTAAAGGAAAATACTACATTTAAAAAATTAAATTATTCTAATACTGGACAGGATAATTACATGTACACTTATAATATTATTTTAAATTTGACCATAGAAAACATAATTTTGGAAAAAAATTACACATTATTAAAAAGAAAAAGTTAATGTAAAAAAATGTAGAACTTAATATCAACTGAAGGTGTGGGATACGATGAACACTGGTTATGGTTATTGGAAATTAAGATAATTTTAACTTTTTCTGATTAGGTTTTGGTGATTTATATATCATAAAAAAACTACATTTTATTAACTTAGCGGTCAAAATGTTATTGAATTATTTGAATTTTCAAAAAAAAAAATTATATATATACAGCCAGATAATATATCTACTTTTGCATGTAATACTTTGACCTTCATAAAAGGATTATTATTATTATGCTTCAGTTTCTCTTTTAAATAAATCATTTGATGATCTTAAAACTCTTCCAATATTTTATTTATTTATCCAATACTTTTAATAAAATACAATAAATCTTCAAACATTTTCCAATAATTTATTTCAGATTATATTAAATTAAAATGTGTTTTTTAAATGTTTTTAAAAAAGTAATATAACTGTCAGTTTGAGCACTTTCTATTTATAATTAGGTAAAATGAATACGTCTCAAACTTAATTCCTTAAGTACACATGTACTTGAACAAGTACTCATAATAAAATATTATAATATTTAAAATAAAACATAATAATAAAAAAAAAAAATATTTTCTTCATTTTATTGAATATCAATTTTATTTGTTTGTTAGCTTGTACATTTTTCTCTCTTCAGTAAAATCACTGTGTTAGTTGATGTTTATTCTAACTTCTAGTGATGCAAATCACTAGAATGAGCTTTTCAGCATATACAGAAATCGCTTTAAACCAATTATAATTTTTTGAAATTCAGTTGAGTATTTATTTAGCACATCCCAGTGATTAGTCTAAAGAAACACAGCTATGTCATCAGTGTAGGAGATTACTTTACAATCACCAAAAGATAACTGACGTACAGTGTAAATAAAAGTGACCCCTATATACTGGCCTGGAAGACACTACTCTCCACTGCCATTTCAGTACTGAAATTTTTCCTGATTCTTGCTTTCTGTTTTCTTTTAAGAGGTAACTTATGCTCATTAAGCAGCTTATGCACATTGCCTTTAAAACCTAATTCATACACCTTTTGTAATAAAATATCATGATCTATTGTGTTGATGCCTTAGTGAGATTCACTAACATTAACTTTTCTCTTATTTATTTTTTCATATTTTATGAATATTATTCAGCTTTATTGGTTCTAAAATAACTATTAAGTTTATCAGTGAAAATATCTTTTGTTGTAAATGTGGTTTTTTTTTTTGTACAAGTTTAGATTTAATTGCTGTGATTTCGAGTAAATTGTCTTTGAAATCGCCTTGATGACATCTTGCGGTAATTCATCGTATGTAGTAGCTATTAATATGGTAACGGAGAATATAATAATAGATTCTAATACTTTTCCTATAAATTTAGCAATCTCCCAAATTTTTGACTGGCATTGCGAATAAATCATTAATGTTATCTGCAAAGCATCAGAAACTTCTATCGGTCTTCCGCTATGATGAAAATCAATGACACTTGTTTTGACTTATTTAAAGTGCATAAAAATTTGCACAGTAATATATTTTTTATCATACTGTTTTAAGATCTACGACTGAATTTCAGCCATTGTGTCTGAAAATAAAAATTTTCACTGCAAACTGTTTTTATTCACCACATCTTTGTGGAACTGACATCTTTTTGAACAGCTGATGTTTTTTATGTTTTAATGTTTTGATAATCAGACAGTTCAGTTTTATTTTATTAAATACCTTTTTCACTATTAAAATTTATTTTTTTAAATACTAAATGATCTTTGTACGTAGAATTCACTCGTATGTGACAAATGGTAACTAGCTGAAATTAATATTTGGTTAGATTTAGTTGTGTATTAAAAAAAAATTATAATTGAATTATTAATTACCAAGTATAAAAAAAATTGTTAGTAGGAATTATTCAATATGAATTTTAGTGACGTTAATCCTGATATATCTGAGTGCTTATGTGTGCAAGTCGTAGGGATGGATTTAGGAATAACTACCTGCACGACTCTGTACACCAGAGGAGGAAGGAAGATACTCTTTTATAGAGAAAAGAGAACAATCGAACTATATTATTAATTAAAATAACTGATAACTTAATAGACTAATGATAACCTGGACAATAGAATTGGGAATAATAGCTATTGATTTATTTATTATTTTGATTAGTATTATTATTTGCAGTCTTGATAATTGTGTATATCTTTCGACATGTGCTTGCAAAGAAAAAATGTAGTAAATTGTATTACTTTTCAAAGTAAGTAGCTTTTATCACAGCATTTTTTTCTTTTTAATATTGAAAATAACCGAGTTATAAAACAAACAATTAATAGGTTTATTGGTATGATATGGTATCAGAAAGTTTCAGAATTAGGTGTTAAGAAAGTATAATGTTTCTTTATTAAGAAAAAAAAAATGACTGCAGTTATATTCTCCTTAGATGTGTATACAGTAATCTTAATAATTCTTAATGTGCTTTAAAAGCACCAATGAAGTCATCCTTATTTCCTTATTATAAGAAACTTTAATTCCTGATTTGTGGATTTATTTGAGCAAGGTAAAACTTAAAATTTCTTATTTACTTTTCTTGGCGGTCAAGTTTCTTTTATTTGAAAGCATTCTTAACGTCAGACTAATCTTGTCACAATTGTATGTTTTGTCTAGAGTGTGTCCTTCATTAATCAGTTTCTTTAATTTTTTCTCCAATGAATTGGCACTTTTACTGTTAGAAGTTTTTTTGTCAATTATACATTACTTTCTAATCCCTTTTCGTTTTATCAGCTTATCACATTTTTCTGAATCGTCTCTGTGTTGTTGAAATGGTGCCATTTGAATGGAATTTTCAGTTTGGAAACAGCCACAAGTCACAGGGGGCTATGTCAGGACTGTACGGAGGCTGGTGAAGTCGCCTAATTTGGTGTTTTACCAAAAACTGTTGCACAATGTTTGATGAATATGCTGGCGCATTATCGTGATGAAAAAGCCAGTTGCCCAAAAATCCAGCTGTTTTCTCCTCACTATGTCATGCAATCTTCTCAGAACCTGAAAATAAAATTCATAGTTAATCGTCTGATCTGGTGGAGCGTGTTCATGGTGCACAACGCCTTCATAATTGAAGAAAACAATCAACATTGCCTTGAAATTGCTCCGACTTTGTCGTGCTTTTTTCAGTATTAGCTTGGAAGTTTTTTTTCATGGAAGCTTCCACTGTGAAGACTGTTATTTGGTTTCAGGATCTTAACTGTAAACCTACGATTTGTCACTGGTAATTATCTTTTTAAGCACATTTTTCTTTTCCTCCGAGAGCAATTTTTGAATGAATTTTGAACAAACACGAGTCATTTTCAAATTATCGGTTGGAATTTTTTGATAACACTTGGATCTTGGAATTCCAAAAACAAGTGTTTTCAGAATTCCAAGATCACTTCCTATTTAGTGCGCAGTCAAACGATCTTTTTCAGTTGCAAGTCGTACACGCTCAATATTTTCCGGTGTTATTGTAGTCAAAGGTTGGCCAGAACGTGGGTTTCTGTCAACAGATGTGCGGCCATCTTTAAATGCTTCTACCATTTTTATTTGTGTTTTGCCTGTACACTCATTTCCAGATGCCTTCTGCGTCATTTCATAGTTTCTACACAACTTTTTTCAAGTTTAAAGCAAAACTGCAAAATGTAAATTTGTTGATCTGATCTCTCCGTCATTTTCGGCGATTAAAAAATCCGATCAAATTCAACTAAGCTCTCTAAACAAAGACGCACTGTGCACGAAATAATACGTCCTTTTGATAACTGCGGCATCTGACTAGTTTGGGAGAAGTTACTGGTTACGTTTGTATCTCACAGAGTTCACTAAAAAAAAAAAAAAAAAAAAAAAAAAAACATTGGTACAGAGATTTGAAAGTAGGGCGGATTTTTTTAGGACACACCTTGTATAATGGTACTTTCTCAAGATTATTCTTCATACTCCACAATTTTAATTTTGTTTGAAACTTATATTATGAGTATTATTCTGAGAACTTTGGTAAGAGCTTTAAATGATTGGTTTTTATTTAGTGCATTTGAATGTATTTTACAGTTAATTGCTACAAAACTTGTTTTTTTCTTTGAATTCATTATTATTAAATTTCTTCATAAAGAAAAAAAAAAGTTCAATATAAATATATTAATATAACCATATATCATTACACCCTAAATCCAGAATATAAAACTGAATATTTGTTGTTTTCATGGAGTGTCATATACATATAATACAGTGTTTTTATGGAAAAGAACTAGCATCATTACTCATCTGAAGTTATAATTATAGTTATCTCATCTTGAAGTTATTACTTCTTTTTGCGGGGTATGGATGTATGTTGAGCATGGAGAAAAAAGTTCAGTTTGCTGCCACGGAACGCTCTAACACAGGTATATATTACATAAATAGCAATACGAGTGAATTGCTGTGTAAAAAAAAAATGTGTATATGTGTATTACATATAGGCAATCTAGCTGTAGTACGGAGAGGGGAGAGTGAGAGAAAGAATGAGAATAGAGAGAGAGAGACAGAAATGCACATACAGCATATGTGTAGATATATATATATATATATATCATTATATAGTATACTGAATACCTAAATTAAGGTGTCAGTAATACCAACTTTTGAGCGCCGATTTCAAATTTTTAAAATGTCTACAATTATTAACACTTTAAATATATATATATATATACAAATTTTAAATAAATACAAATTACATACACACCCACACATACACACATATGTAAAATTAAAGTTTTAAATTTTCTGATTATTAGTATCGAGTAAAGCATGTGTATGTACCTAAAGACAAATACATTTAGCAAATACTTGCGAGTTGTTGCCAACTTAAATTATGGTGTCTGTAATACCAACTCTTGCGCACAGATTTCAAATTTTTAAATTAATGTCTGACAATTATTAACATTATACACACACACACAAACACACAAACACACACACACACAAACACACACACACACACACAAATTTCATATATGTGTATGTGGAAATGGGATGAATTTTTTTCAAGAAAGAAAACATACATCCATAACTCGTAAAAGAAGTAATAACGTCTGTCGGCCAGCCCCGCAACTGCCACATGTTGTTTTGGACTGAATGCCATAGTAACAGGATTTGTTGAAAATTTCATTGGGTTAGTATTTACAAAATGTTTTAGTTAACTCATTTACTGTAACATATGAATAGACAAGATAAACTCTATTTAACAACAGGTTACTCTGCTCTGTCATAACCTTGCAATAAAATTCAGTTTTATTAGGTCTATGCAGTGAAAAAGTTAAAAATTAAAGTCCAGCTTAATAATAGTAGATCAATTAATTTTATGATATTGAAAAAACAATTCATTAATAGAAATTTTAAAAAAATTAGGCTCAGATTATTTAAGAGATAAAAGGGCAGTTTATCATGGGGCACCTTATGTTTAAAAAGACTGGTTAGTGAGTCTGTGCCAGTAAATATTGTTGAAGCAAAACAATGTCACTGTTTATAAATTACTATACAAACTAAATTATGCTATTACAATGAAAGATTTGTGAATAGAAAATCTTTTAGTAAAATATCATTAATAAGTAAAAGTCTGTTAATTACAACCCTGCGACACTCATCAGTGATGATTAGCAATGATGAATCATCACAGTTGCCACTCTGCCAAGCTCCAGGTGTGGTGGTAGTTTGTGACTTTTATTCGTTCATTAGATATAGTGAATAAATAGAAACAAATAAATATGAGAATAAATATAGAAACTTGCGTAATTAGTGATGGAAATGTACATACAAGGCATGTTTTTTTTTTTAAAGTAAAAGCAGTTTTCAATTTACCACTATTATATATGGTGGAAATTAATGGCGCTAGTGTAAATGTTTATTTTTATCAACCAACGATGATCTGTTTGCAACAATAGGTTAATGTTGTTTGCATTAGTTGCTGTAGCCTTGCTGAATGAATAATTCTCAGTTAAGTGAGGTGCATTCAGTAATTCGTTATGTATAGGTGGACAACAAATTTGCTGCTGATATTCATAGAGAAATTTTTGATGTTTATAGATCCAGTGTTTGGTATGATGGTAAAATTTGCCAGTGGTGTGGTTTGTTTCATGGAAGATGAAAGAATATTCATGACGAAGATTGTAGTGGTCGCCTGACTGACTGTCATCACAAGTGAATGGACTGAAAATGTGGATGCGAAAATCCTTGAATACAAAAGGCTTACTGTTTTTCAATTATCAGTTGAGTTTTCTTTTGTTTCGCGATCAGTAATTTATGACATTTTAACTAAAAATCTGGGTTATAGAAAGTTGTGTTTCAGATGGACACCAAAAATAATGACAGAAACGCACAAAGAAAAAGTCTTGTTGCTGCTCAAACTTTTTGAGATTTATATGAAAATGAAAGTGACATTTTTTGGAAACATATTGTGACCGGTGGATGAAATATGGATATCTTATTCAAATGTTGAGGCAATGTAGCAGTCAATGCAATTAATTGGTGGTATTCATCATTCCCGAAACCCAAAAAGTTTAAGCAAGAAAGTTCAATGAAAAAACTTATGGCTGTGGTTTTTTTAGGGCATCAAAGGGATATATATTTCTGGTTGAATTTCTTGAATGTGGGAAACTGTTAATGCTGATACATACTGTGAAATACTTACAAAACTTTGGTGTTCAGTTCAAAACAAAAGGTGCAGGAAGCTAACCGATGCAATTTTGTTTCTTTACGGTAACACACAACTTCACTCTGCATACAAAACCACTGAACAACTGTGGTGATTTGGTTGGGAAATCTTTGAATGTCCACCTTACATTCTGGATCTTGGACAGAGTGATTATTACCTTTTTCTCTCTATTTAAAAGACTTTTCTCTTTTTTTTTTGTGGCTTGCGTTACAGAAGTTTGAAGATAACGAGGAATTGCAAAACAGAGTAATTAATTTGTTTAAATCACAGGTGGGAGAATTCAGTAATAGATTAATGATAAGCTGATATCATAAATGTGTTGGAGTGTATAATGAATATGTAGAAAAATATTATATATAGGTAAGTTTTATTTTTTTGTAATAAAGTTTTATCTATTTCATGGATTTCAATTTTTATATTAAAACTGCCCTTACTTAAAAATAAAAAACATTCCTTGTATAATGGACAACAACTTGAATCTCCTAGGAAAGAGAATGATTGAGATGGTTGGAAATGATATGCCTGGAGTAAGCCATGAAAAGCTTAAGCAGAATTTGTAAAAGAATTGGCTCGTGTTAAAGAAAGATGTGTTGTTCCTTTCACTGATTTAGAGTTGTGTTGGATGTTATTCAAAGTTAGCTGAGAAGTAATTGTTGATATTTAAGAAAAATAAAATAAAAAAACTAATTTGATTACAAAGAAGTGAAAAATAAAAATAAAATGTTGCTATAAAATATAAATATACAAAATATTTGTTTTCATGTGTATATTTCAAAAGTATCGTTAGCATGTATTTCATTATTGTGGTTATAAGTACAGTAGGGTCTTCTTTAATCTAGCCTTTCTTAATTGAGATGACCGACTGCTGTGGTCGAGTAATGTCTGGCCTTTCATCCAGTGGTTGCTGTTTCAAATCCCACTCAGGCATGGCATTATTTCTTTATGCTGAAAATCTTTCATTTAAGTCATAATTAGCCTCAGGTACAAAAAGTCTGAAGTAGAGTAAAACTAAACAAACAATTTTTAACAAAGATGATATTACTCGTGTACAAATTTTATTATAGCATATTAAGCTATTTGAAGAAGGTTATCGTTGTTTATAATTACTATTGCGTAGTAACTAGTATTGAGTATTTATTTGGTCAATGCGCCCTGCAATTCATTTGAAGAGTTTATAATTTTGGGGAACATTAAGATAATCTTTTTTTTTTTTTACTAAATGTGACATGATGGTAGACTCAGATTTACATGTTGGCAGAATCATAGATCTATTGATCAAACAACAATCAATAAATCATTTACAAAAGTATGACCAGAAATTTGACAGTTTAGCAGTCAGAAAATTTTGTATACTATGTTATCGAATAAGGAGTTTTGTGCTTTATTAGAAAATATAGAATTGTGAAATTGTAAACACATTTTATTTTATTTTCATTTTCGGATTGTGAAAATGTGAAGGAAAATGAAGTGCAAGGTTGGCTAGAATCGGATTCAAGGGAACCAATGTTTAAAATTTATGTTGATGATGAGATTGGGAATGTTGTGACAGAAGAGGTTAATGAAATCAACAGCGATGAAGGGATGAACTGATTGGTGAAAAAGAAAAAAAAGTCACAACAAAGGGACTGTATTTCTCACAAAGTTCTTAATTATTCAGAACAACGAATCAATGTTTCTTTACATGACAACGGTAGTATGAAACTGGCATGGCCGTGCTGCTATGGACCATGGTACTTGTTAAGACAAAAGGTGACAAACATTTTTATTAAAAATCAAACGGAAGTTTATGTGGTTTGATGGCAAAAGTGATTAGTGACTGTTGATTTTATTATACTAAATAGAGTAAAATAAATTAATAAAGAAAAAAGATCAACTCAGTCGACAAGAAACCAGCTATGCGCACTTAAAAAAATTATTGTTACTTTTTGATCTGCTATATATATATATATATATAAATTACCAGTTGGCTGATTTTTGATTCCATAAAAGTATTCTACAATAATACTTTCTGAGAAACAACTTCGCCATTTTTTTGGAGTTCAAATCAAATAAAATTATAAACAATAATTATTTTACTTTAGCGTTTGAAAAACTTTTAATATTGTTTATTTTCTAATCATTTAAGAAATGGGAAGTATTAGTTGGATCAGTTTCAGTTCATATCTTCTTAAAAGTTTTTTAAAATTTTTAAACGACCGCCAAGACGAATACATTAGTAAAATTTTTTTATTATCTTTCATCAGTTAGTGGAGAGATAATGTGTTGGTATTAGTTAATTATATATAATTACTTCATAATTTTCAATTCTGATTCGTTGAAGTTTTTAATATTCGTAATGCATCTTTCTTTTCTTATGTATTTTATGTTACATATTTCATGCTACTCTTCAAAAATAATTCTGAAATTTTTTACTTTTATAACCTCAGTTCCTTATTTCAATAAATTTTATTAAAACTTTTCTTGGCGATTATTACAACATGTTAATCAGTTTTATGTTGTATTTATTTTTAATAATTTTCAAATTAATTATTTTATAAATGTTAATTTGCTATTAAAATAATTGTAATAGCAATAATACTATTATTTTACTAATGTAGTATGTTTTAGAGAACATATTAATTTTTTAAGATTTTATAACTTTAATAATAATAATTTAAAAGAAAATTTGATTTAAATTAAGATATGAAACTTTTTAATCTAAGCAAGTAATATTGCTGATTTTTAAGTTATTATTAAATGCACTGGCAAATTTAGTTGAACATTTTATAAGTTGGCTAGCTTGTATACTGGGAGTTTGAGGCCTGTTATGGGTGGGGTGAAGACAAACGATGTGTAACTTCTCACTGGATATGAATATTTTAGTGTCAAGGTTATATGTTGGTACTGTGCTATGATACACTGAACTGTGGGCTGGCTGGTTTGCTAGCTAGCTGTTCAACTGCCTAAACTAGCAGGTTGATTATTTTGTCAATCTGCCAGTAGATTGCAGCACTGTACTGTTGTTTTTAATTTTACTTGGTTCAGTTACTGATGTATCTTGTTACGTATATGCTGTGTTGTTATGGTGTTTATGCTGTGTATTTAAGTTAGTTTAGGTTTGCATCTTATTATTTTCCTTTTTATCGGATAGTGTTGTTATCAAAGTTTAATTTCTTTCAGAGTAAGTTATTTATTTTTATTTAAGTACTTAGTAATTCCATTTTAATTGTATTGTTTAGTTATTTAGTTTTTGATGAATATACATTTTATTTATATAGTATCAGTGATTTATCATTATTTAATTTTTTCTGGAAATGAATTTTATTTGTATTTCACATTGTATAATTTAAAATAAACTGTCTTTGTTTTTTATTGAGAGAGATCTTTATAGTTAGAAAGCTGTAAGGAATTATAATTTTCATAAAAGTTAAGTAAAAGGTAGAAGTACCAAGTGTATGTTAAAAATTTAATCCAGGACTTGCTTTTTACCAGTCAGTATAACTTATCAGCTGAATAGAGAGGTATTTTACTATTTAGTTCAGTTATTAAATTATACATTTGTCCTCTTAAGGGAAGAAATTATTGCAAGTGACAAAACTTGTAATGCCATTGTATAAGGAATTTGTATTATGTAAAAAACTTTTCATTGATTATGAGTGAATGTATTTTATATTATATAAATATGTATTCATACACTCACACATTTACATATATGATTAGATTTGAATTACAGTTATCAGTCATGCCACTGTAAATTAACTTTTCCATATTTTAATTATAGTTTGATTTTTGTTTTTTATAATTGATAATTTTTATGTAAGTTTTTTATTGCTTATAATTAATGCCGATTTGATAAATGTTATAATTTTGCCGAGTATAATTTGAGTTATCGAAAGCAGATGTTAAGTAAATTATTATACAATGAATTAAGCTATCAAAATTATTAATGTATTTTATTTTTCCAACAGTAAGTTTGTGTATTTTGAGATCATGAAGTTTGTATACTTTCTTCTTCTTTTTTTTTTCTTTCTTTTTTTTTGGGTCTTCAGTTATTTGACTGGTTTGATGCAGCTCTCCAAGATTCCCTATCTAGTGCCAGTCGTTTCATTTCGGTATAC
>JAAAKQ030135658.1:0-13369 GCA_010016005.3 Zanna intricata | reverse complement strand
GGTAAATGATTGACAACTTGACAATCTGCATTCTGACCACAAGTACCAGGACATGGATCTTGACATTTATTTCTTATACAAGCTCTGTTTGATGGACAGTCAGTATTTAATACACATTCTGGTCGACATCCTTCATATGGATTACCAATATATTCAGGTAAACAAGTACAAGACCCTGCTCCATTCTGTTCTCTGCAAACTGCATTACTGCCACAAGGCGATGGTACACAAGGTGTTGGTCTTTCCTGTGGTGGTGTAGCAGCTGAAAAAAATAATTAAATTATTAGTTACTAAAACACACCCGCATATGTATGACAAAATTCAAAGTTAATTTATAATATATTGGAGAGAAAAAATTTATATGAATAAAATATATATAACAGTTAGTTACCTTGTTGTACAATGCACTGAGTGAATGGGTCTCCAGTAAAACCAATATTACATAAACACTGAGGTGTATGACTAACAACACGGCACATTGCGTTAGTTCCACAAGTTCCTGGACATGGATCTTTACATTTTTGATTTACACATGCCAAATGACTAGCACATTCAGTATTGCTAACACATTCTGGTCTACAGCTTGGTGGTGTACCAACAAATTCTGGCAGACAAGAACAAGATGGACTTTCTCCAGCTACTCGGCATTGTGAATTAGGCCCACATGGTGAAGGTATGCATGGATTTTGTGGTGGTGCTGGAGGACTATCAGCTAAAAAAAAAAAAATAAGTATATATATATATATATATATATATAATTAAGTAAAAATATAACAAAAAATATAAATATGAGTATAAAAGCAAAATACCAATGAAAATTTCAGCAACACAAAACACAAACTTCATTCATTTTCTACATGAATATTTGGGAACTTATTGGTAATTTTTTGAAATACAAATGAGTTACAATTAAGTAAAAAAATTAAGATGATAAAGAAACCCAATAATAACAAAACCAAGTTTTTAATAGAATTCTTAACATTTCAAGTTATTACAAATTCCTAATAAAATTAACACAGTGCATACTGCAGTCTAAAAAATTATAGTATCTAAATTATAAATAATATTTTCTTACATAAGTACTTACGAGTAGGAATACATCTGATGAATGGATCACCACTGAATCTTGGTGGGCAACTACATATAGGATTATGATTGATTACTTCACATTTAGCACTGACACCACATGTTCCTAAACATGGATTTCTACATTTTTGATTTGAACAAGCTTCATTTCTACCACAATCAGAATTAACAACACATTCTGGTCTACAAGCTGGTGGTGAACCAATAAATCCAGGTATACATGAGCAAACTGCTTGTCCATTAATTTCACGGCAACCACTATTAGGACCACAAGGTGATGGATTACACGGTTGTGTTATAACTGGTGCTGTAAATTAAAAAAATATGAAAAATTATTTAATATTTTAACACTAAAAAAAGTCATTATAACTAAAAATATTGATGTAAAAATTAATCAAAACTAATTCAAACAGTCTAAAAAAATTGGTTGATCAGTTATCACCCACTCACACCCATGGATATGAATATAAATTCTCCTTTAGAGCATAGAACAACTCTTCAATGGAGATTCAACATTAAAAAATAATAGTAAGTTACTTTTTTACTTTTAAAGGAAATATCTTAATCTGGATCTTTGTGAACATTTGTTGAAGTTTTTGAAGAAATATATTTAACAGCTATCTAAATTACATGTTTATAAGAAAATCAAAGCACTGGGTTGATAAACAACTAAATAAATTCCAATTTTAACATAATAATGCTAATATATTTTATTTCATTTCTTATTTTAAATCAATAGAATTTTTGTAATTATTTTATATTCCTACAACATACAATGAAAAAAAAAATATATATATATAAATATAGAATGATTCCGAATTGTACGGCAATCTCTCAAGAGATGATTCTGAAGTCAAAAATAAGAAAAGGCGTTCATATAAATGTAGATCAGAAAACGGTTCGTTAATGGAGTTTCAGCTAGCAAAATATTTAGCCCTGCTCTCTGCTACCTCTGTGAAATTAAAACTTACTAAAGTTCTTGGGATGAAAATCTGGTACTTTAGTAAGGTATTTGATCTAGCAAATTAAATAAAAGCGATCCCAGACTTCTACCTCACTTAGGTTTTAAGAAAAACAGGGTAAAACCCAAAAATGTTCTGTCCGAAAATACACTTTTTTAAGTTAGGAATAAAATAACTTTGTTTATTTACCAATAGACAAATAAAAGTTTAAAAAACTGATGTAAATAAAGTTTACTAAAATGAAATACAAGAGAATTTCTGTTTTAATTAGAAACAAAACACAAGTGGGATTGGAAAAGTGACACAATTTTAAACAGAACAATTTATACAAAAATATATTTGAAAGACATCTTCAAAAACATATTAAACATTTTTATTTCTAAATTTTGCAATAATGGCTGGTCAAAATTAAGTCTAATGTCTAGCATTTGAATATTCATTTGAGTGGTATTTGTGGTGTTATTGGTTAGTCAATTATTCACAATGGACAATAAATGTCCACAAAAATGTTTTCACTTGGAGAGTTTATGGACATGTTGTTAATTTATGGTAAAGTAAATAAAAATAGATTGGCTGTTGTGTGTGAACACCAGAAAAATTATCCACATTGAAGAGTTCCAGATTGTAAAACATTTGAGGCTTTGGAGAGGCAAGTTTGAGAAACAGGTATATTTAACCACAACAATTCGATGTGGTCATGAATGTTTTGTGAGAAATTCCAATGCTGAAGCAGCAAAATTGAATACAGTACAACTATCTCCCAGAAGTTCCAGAAGGTTTTCATGATTTCATGTTTTACAATCAAGTGAGTTGCAAACATAGTGGAGACAAATTTCATTTGAGATTCATTAATAATTTACACCGTGAGCATACATGGGCAGAAGGGTAAATCCAGATGAATCGGTGGAAAGCACTTTTCAACACCAATTTAATGTGAATGTTTGGTGCAGAATTAATAATCAGCTGTTTGTACCATTCATATTACCTGACCACTTAAATGTTGAGGTCTACTTGCACTTTCTTCAAGAAGAATTGTAATAGCTGCTTAAAGATGCTTCTCTAGCACTAAGACACAAAGTATACTTCCAGCATGAAGGCACACCTACCCACAACTTCTTTTGAGCTGTTTCCATTCACTTAAATCATCACTTCCCTGACAAATAGATCAGATATGGAGGTTCACATGCTTGGCCACAGGAATTGCCTGCCTGATCTAACCTGTTTAGATTTTTGCATCTTAATGCAAAGATGGATGAAATATATTGTATGTAAAACAAAAATACATTCTTGTGAGGAATTAATTCTCCGCGTTATGGATGCAGATGAGCAACTTAAGGATGACCCTTTAGAATTAAAAAGGGCAACAAAAGCACTACAGAAGCGTGCCAAGAAATGTGTTAAAAATGGCAGGCTCATTTTTGGACATTTATTACAAACTGATACGTATAATGCACTTGGGTCTAGTGCAGTGGTTCTCAAACTTTTTTGGTTCGCGGTACACTTTCATACATCAAAATTTTCTGTGGCACACTGCACGTTTTGATAACAGCGTGTATGCTGACTTGGCAATACTGGGAGCCCACGATTTTGACGAATAAAGAGAGTTTCGATTCATCGTTCGATTTCGTCGAACACCGCCGATTTCAGGGGGTTCGACCCCGCATTGAACTCTTGTGTAAGAAACGACAAGCTCATATTTCACATTGAATGTGTTACAATTTGTGTAAAAAATAATTTTTTAAAAAGTTTTTCCAAAATAATCACAAAGTGTCAATCAGGCGTTTCGCGGCACACCCGTTGAGAACCACTGGTCTAAGGTATTGTTTCTAAATAAAGTTAAACTTTTTCTAACTTTTCTTTATCTTATTCAACTTGTGTTTAACCATTTTGTTCAGAATTTATTCTACAAGTTCTGTTTAAAAGTTCTATCTGTTTATTACCAATTTAACAAAGTTATTGCCTGTTAGACAAAAAATAGGGTTTTTTTACCCTAATTTATTGGTTTTCACCCAAGATTTCTCAAAAACTACATACAATACAGTTCTGAGACCTATTTTATACAATTTTTCAGTTCAGAAACCATAACAAATTACTAATTCTGCCCCTTAATTAATGTCCTAAAAATTTCAGTACAACCTCATTTCACTGGGGTAGCTGAAATCCAAACAAACTCTTTCACTGGCCATAACTCGCAAACAAAGCATTTTAGGACATAATTCATATGAAGATTTTCCATTATTTTCATGAGTAGAAGAGGTTTTGCAAGTCTTGAGAGAAATTTGTTATTCATTCTGTTTAACCCATTAATTAAATATTAATAACACATTTTGAAATTTTTTACATTTTCTTAAATGTAGTTTGATAAACTTTTACATATAGATTTAAATCTGAAACATTCCCACCTAAATATATGCTATAAGGTGAAGATAACAAAGTTATAGAAAACAAGCAAGTATTTTAGTAATCAAGAAAATCTCAAATTTTAGTTTAGTGCACATAAATCATGTAGTTTCCTTCACTTACTGTGCTTAGAGCACATTATCTTTGCTTATAGAGGTCGTAGCTCAAGTTCTATACTCCAAGCTGTAAATAAGAAATCCCAGATATAACAATTACAGATAATGTGTATTCATTTTTCTTTCTCAAGAAGAAATGAATACAAGGATCTAATTTTGTTCCTGTATACATATTGCATTTAAAATATTTACTTTTCCCTAAAACGGTTGAAAACGGTTTTTAATGTTAACATAAATAATAAAATAATTTAATACTGAATAATAAAAAAAAAATTTTTTTATTGAAGATATTTCTATGTTTTATATATATATATATATATATATAAAAGTTACATATAACATACCCTGCATAAGTCGACATTCAACAAATGGATTTCCAGACATCCCAGCAGGGCAACTACACATAGGTATATGATTTATAACTTCACAAGTAGCACCTTGACCACATGTTCCAAGGCATGGATCAGTACATTTATTTCTAATACAAGCTCTATTTCTTGGACAATCTGTATTAAGCACGCATTCTGGTCTACATCCTGAATAAGGATCTCCTTGATATTCAGGTAAACATGTACATATACCATTATTACACTGAGTATTTGGTCCACATGGTGAAGGATTACATGGATCTGCTTCCAGTGGTTCAGAGGCTGAAATAGAAAAAAACCATAAATAAAAAATAATACATTGAAATAATACAGAATATGTGAATATGAAATAAAGAGAACTAAAATACAAATTTTTTTTCATTTTATAACATTATAAAATTTTAGTATATGTATTATTTTTTTTTGTGGAAACCATTTATTGTGTACCTTAACAGCTAATAATTTTTTTTGTATTAGTTTCTTCTTTTTTATAATGATAAGAAATAAACAAAGAGAAATTTAACCTCACTGGAAAAACTATCGCAAGTGTTTTTAATCTATATATCTACTGCCTAAGATTGTTTGCAATTTGAAAAAATTAATTTTCTATACTTTCCGAAGTTCAACCAAGAAAATGCATGTTACAATAGTCGTATTTTCCTCACTTTTTTAGTACATAAATTAATTAGATCATTTGAACTCAAATCTAATTTTTATTTTTACAAAGTTCTCCAGCCTTCATTATTACAATTTATTTTCTGTTAATTAAATTCAATTAAATTAATTAAAACTAAAACTCAGCGAAATTACTGAAAACAAAGAAAAAGTAATGATAATAAAGCAATGATAGGAAAAAATACATTTAACTAAAAACATTTTGATCTAATTAAAAAAAATGATATGGACACTACATGACTTCTTTATACACCTATTAAATTACATATTACACATTTAAAAAAAAATGAAAAGTACATAACATTTTATTTCATTAATAATTTCTGATATTTTTTTATTGTTATTATTGAATTATTATTTTTTGTAAAACTTTTTTTACAAATCAGAGGTTAATAATTATTAATAAATCAATATATATAAATTAAAAAAAAAAAAAGTAAAAAAATAAATAGATAAAGTCCGATTCGAACCGATATGCCTTCCCCTTGTAAGATCCAAATATTTTATTAATTACACTGTTATTTGGCTATAACTCTGGAACCAATGAAAATAAGTTCTACTTATGATATTCATTGAAAGCTGTCAGTGAGGGCTTATTATTGTATTTAAGAAAAAGTCCAAAATCCAAATTTTTTTGGATTTTGGGCTTTTTTGGGCACTTTTGGTTCAGTTGAAAGGGGAGGTGCCGAGTTAGATGTTACAACAGGCTTATATCCAGAATTTAAATATCCTACAGCTGATAGTTTTTGAGTTATGCAAGATACTTACATACATACATATGGTTTTCTTTTCATGAAAACTGAAATTTTTCGCGATCACAGTACTTCCTTTACCTTGTACAAGAAAGTAAAAACCAATTTAACCTAATATATAAAACTTAATATTAATACTCAAGAAAAAAAACAAGAAAAAAAAAACATTAAAATGATTTTAAAATAACTTCATATACTTACGTAGTTGTGGTTTAGGGAAGCAATTTGTGAATGGATCTCCAGTCATTCCTTCAGGACAAGTACATATTGGTGTATGATTGATTATACTACACTGAGCATTAGAACCGCATGATCCTGGACATGGATCTCTACACTTTTCTCTCATACAAGCCAAGTTACTAGCACATTCAGCACTTATTGTACATTCTGGTCTACAATTTGGTGGACTGCCTGTGTATTCTGGAAGACATGAACAAGATGGTGATCCTCCAATATCTCTGCATTGTGAGTATGGACCGCATGGTGATGGTACACATGGATTTACAACTGGTGGTGCTGCTGGTGGTGGTAGAGGTGCTGTGAAAAAAAATTACTTAATTATCTTATTTAAATAATAATGAAGTTAATATTGTTTATAATAACAATAAATATCTTTAGTTATAATAAAATACTTTATAAAGCTTGGTTATGTTCTTTCTTCATCTCACAATTAATGGTCTTTGTATGACTCATTATACAAAAATAATCTTATATTTTTCACTTGATTAAAACATTCTATCCTTTAGTATATGCACTTCATTACCCTTAAAAATTCTATCTTGAAATACTCCAGAAATTATCCTAAAATTTTTTCTTTTATTTCCATCATCAGAAATCTAAGTTTAAAAATATCTAACATTACTGATTTCAAGAACTTTCCTGTTTTCTGTTACAACTTTGCATTATCTATTAAAATTTTATTGCATTTTTTGTTTTTACATTCAATTTCCTTTTTTAATTATTTAAATAAATAAATAAACTGAAAAAAATTATAAAATACAAAATAATCTAACTAAATTTCCTCTACCCTAATTTAAATTTTGTGAATAAAATATAAATTATAAGTATCTCTTGTAGTTAAACTGATTTTAATTTAAATTTTTACAATGTATTACAAATTTCTATGATCAACAAATTATACTTGGCTGGTAAAAGTTTTCATCAATGGTTATGAATTTAAGATATATTAATGATAAACTTTTTCCAATTTTTCATCTTTGTTTAAGACAGAAAAAGCTTCTATCTTCTATTTCTTCTTGCTCATTTTCCAAACATCTTTCTTTCTATAATTTTTCCCACTTTCCTTTTCCAAGAATGTGTCCTGTCCAATTTAATTTTCTTTTCCTTACTGCACATAATATAGTTCTTACTTCATTGAATCTATTAAACAGCTCTATAGAAATTACTCTTATTCCTTCCGTTTTCCTCTACATCCATATTTCAAAACCATTTTTATTCTTCTTAAGAAAATAGATAAACTTAAATAAATGGATTAACTTTAATAAACACTACATCTTATTTTATAAGTTAAAAAATATCTATATTTTAATAGTTAATATTTTACATAAAGGTTTGGGTACATGTTTTAATATTAACAACAAAAGAAAGGAAAAAAAAAAAGGAGCATTATATTTATTATAAGTTTCTTCAGGAAGATAAACAATAACCTCTAAGTAACAATGATAAAAGATGCAAGAAAAATAAAAAGGTAATACACTTTTTAAAATAAAAATAATTGACTTAATTCAAAATTAACAAAATTTTTTTAACTTTTGTAAGATTAAAACTTACAAGGTATTGGAGAACATCTGGTGAATGGATCTCCAGTAAATCCTTGTCTACAACTGCATATTGGATTATGATTTATAACCTGGCATTGAGTATTTAATCCACAAGTTCCAGGACATGGATCTGTACATTTCTGATTTACACAAGCTCTGTTTGGTAGACATTCTGAACTGACAACACATTCAGGTCTACAACCGGGTGGACTTCCAATAAAGTTTGGTAAACATGAACATACTCCTTGTCTGTTAACTTCTTTACATTGACTATTTGGTCCGCATGGTGAAGGTACACATGGATTTATTGGTGCAGCATCCAGCGCTATATTAAAAGAAACAAAAAAATCGTTGACACTTCTTAAGTACAATTATAATGAAATGCATGTAAGAATATATTATTTTGTTGAAGAATTTTATGTTTCATCTTTTATTATTATTATTATTACTCCTAATGTGTACATTGGAATCTATAAGTACCACCCCTCTGGCTCAATAAGATGAGGATGATATGTATATCATGTAAGTGAGGTGTAGTTTTGTGCAAACTCAGGCTGACCATTCCTTTTTTTTGGGTTTATCAAGGCGGAAAACGCCTTGGCGTTATCTTCATTTGAACATGATATATGAGTTAAAAAAAAAACTAATGTTAAAAATTAGTTAATAACAAAAACATCTTTAAAAACAATTTAAGTACATCTTAAAATTAAAAAAAAACCTGTAATGTATGCTAAGATCAAAATAAAAACACAAATATATATCACACTGTATATCTGATTAAGATAATAAAATTACCATCTGCTTTATGAGATTTGTGATTAATTGAATCCCAACCACCAAAGTACATCAGTATCCACCATCTAGTATTCATATCCATATAAAAATAACTAACTTTTACCAGGATTGAACCTCAGAATTTTCAACTTTGAAAATTAGCTGTTGAACAAGTGATTTGTGATGACAAGTTTACCACTAGACCAGCCTGGTGGGCTATTTTGTTCAATATAAAAATTAATTTTTGTTCATAATCTATACATATTAATTTTAAACATGTCAAATGATATTATTTGTATAGCCAACCTATATTTTCTTAAAGAAAATTGTTAAAACTTCAAAAAAATTAATTACAACATCTAATTATGAATTAGAAATGATTTTTAATTTAAACTTACAAAATAACTTTACTTTAGATTCTATAGCAATCTAATAGATTATTACATTTTTGTATATGCTTATTTGTAACAAAGATTTTATTTTTTTTTAAACTATAATTAGGATTACTTTTGAGGTAGCAACATCATGCATTATAATTCTATTTTATTTACCCAAATCAAAACCAAATTGGTTTTATTTATTTTATTACTTGGTTTTCTTGAAAATGTAATAAATAAAAAAAAAAAATTAAAATTATTTATTAAACATAACATATTAACACTATTAATTCATAACATAAGAAAGAGGTTTGCATGGAAATATGATATCAAATTTTATAATATGTGAAAATATACAAACTCTGACAAGGTTTCAAACTCAAAACTTTCCGAATGCTTGTTGAATTTAAAGGAGTTGGTGGAATGATAAAACTTCCATATATCTATGAAAGAAAAGTCAAGTATTTCAATCATGTTTCATTTATCTAAATTGAAATACATTTAAATGGTATAGTTTTTGTAGCAAATTTAATGATTACCTTTTTTGTTAGGATCATATTTTGTGGTTATAGTTATATTTCACTAATGGAAGAAAATTTTTAAAGCTATCATAAGCCTATCAACATATTAATATAACCCCAATATATTGTCAAATTGGTTACTTTATTTAATGTAATGTCATTTTATTTATTCAAATTAAAATGGATATGCTATATGTATATTTATAATATTAGTGTTAACCAATAAATCATTGTAATATTATTTTAAATTACTACAATTACTGATTTAACAGTGACTTCAAAATTCTGGACTAAGGGACTGACCAAAGTCTAATGAATCATGAATTCTATTTTGTTCAATCATAATTCTGTTTTTTGTTACATTTGTAAAATGCATATTAATTTATAAATATATTACATGACTATATTCATAGTGTTTCAGGTTATTACAAAACAATTGGGCACTTATTCTCAAGTGTGATTAGAATAAAAAAATTAATGGATTTTTTACTTTAATGCATATAATTTGACATGAATAATGTTTATTTTTACAGATGGAGATTACATGTTATAAATTACTTGTTTAATTTGGAAGAATTTTTTATTTACTTACTTCATGGAATTTATTAAGATATTACAGGTATTTCAATTTATATAAATTAAAACCAATGTTATTATTTGTATTTTATAAAAATCACATAATTTAATTTAATTCTATTTTTATAAAAAAATTAATAACTACTGGTAGGATGCGGGTTTTTAAAAAATCAGTTTATATTAATTGATTCAATCTGGAACATTTTTATTTATTAAAACTAAAATTGAAATGAACTAAATTGACTATTTTAATTAAATTCACTTAAAATACATGTAAATAAATTATTAATTTGTTTTATAGGGATTTTATAAATTACAGATATGATTTGAAAAGACAAGGATGTAAGGTCAACCTAGGTCAAAAGAAAAAAAAAGAAAGAAGTTTGAATACCATTAAACAGGTAATGCTATTCAAACTTCTGTTTTATTCTGTTTGTTTATTTCAATTATAATTAATAAAAATCTGATCAGTTACTACTAATATTATGAATATTTTTATAATTTACAGTTTAAAGGCAAAGTCTTAAAAAAAAAACTAGAAATAGGAGATAAAATTTAAGTCTTAACGAAACAGAATCAATTCTGTGCTCTTAATCAGAGTAAGAGCAAAAACTGTTGATGCCTAATTTTTTAATAATATTTATCAAGATAGTAATAAAAAATACTGATCTCAAAAGCAATTATTTCTATTAATACTATTAAGTGCACAGATAAGAACATTATAAAGTATAAAAAGAGTAAATTTCATTGTGCAGTACACATACAGTCTTTATAATTTGATGACTGATTTTACTCTTACATAACTGTCTTTCTCTTTTTTCTGTTTACCTCCACCATTTGTCTGAAGACAAATGAGGATGACATATATGTATGTAAATGAAGTGTAGTCTTGTACACTCTCAGGTCGACCGCTCAATTAACCACACTTCTCAGGAGTGGTCGACCTGAGATTGTACAAGACTACACTTCATTCACATTCATATATATCATCCTCATTCATCCTCTGAAGTAATACCTTACAGTAGTTCTGGAGGTTAAACAGAAAGAGTGAGAGGGGGGGAGAGAGAGTATCAAAATCCATATAAAAGTAATAACTGCATTTACTAGGATTTGAATCTTTGAACTCTACTCTTCAAAATCAGCTGATTTGCGATGATGAGTTTACCAGTAGATCAACCCAGTGAGTTACTCTTACATAACTATATAATTCTATAAAATAACATTTTAAATAATATTTTTTAACATGAAAGATGTGTAAACACATTTAAAAAAATAATATGTAACAAAAGATCTCTACACTTGGACAAATGATTCCTAAGATATGAGTATTAGGTTTCCTACAGTTATAGTTAAAAAAATAATTGTTTCAATATAAAAATTATGACATTTGGTCATAAAAAGAGTATAATCTACTTTTATTAGATCAATTTATTATTTGACCTTAATAAAGAATGAAATACAGTTTTTGACAAAGATAATCAAACTGCAATTGTGAGAAATATAGATTTCTTACATGTGTCGAGATGATGCAATACTACCTACCACATTATACATTAATTCATTTAATTAAAAAAATAGCTATTAATTGAATTATTATAAAATAATGTATTGCAGGTGAATTTTTGGTATATTTGAAGCTAAAGATAAAGATTAATTTATTTATTTACATGGTAGGTGAGCAATCAGACTGTTTATTACAGCTAATGCATATATACCAGCTGATTGGTTGATTAGTATTAAATTCTACAAGCATTCGGTTAGATTAATTTGGGGCAGCTCTGTACTCCATGTTCAAGTAGTGAGTTCTCTTAAAGCTTGTCATCCCTTGATTATCACAATAAGATGTGTTAGTTTAATTGGAACCTAGTGACAACAGTAGGAGCTGGGAGACAGCTGCATTTAACAAAAATGTTAAAATATAACCAGTCTTGTACTTTGAACTGTCAACCTTCTATATAAGAAAGTAAGCAAATCATCTGCACCATTCCAACAAATATGAAAATAAATTTATGTACACAGGCACACATTACTCTTTTATAAGTTCTTACAAAACTGATTTAGATTTAATATTTTTATTGTCCTTTTCTTTCAACAATCATGTTTTCTATATTCCCATCGAGTTTTCAAATCCTAATTTTTATTTTTTAAGTATTTAGTGACAAAAACAAATTATTAAAATATACATGTATGTTATGACATGAGGGGGCAGCAGCTCTATCAGTAGTTGTTGAGGGCGTAGGTCAGAAGGACTTAAACGGCCATAGCAACATTACTCAATCTTTTGAGTACTGCACAGCTGAAAGCAATGGAAAACTACAGCTGTATTTTTTCCAAGAAAATGTGGCTCTCTGCATCTTCAAAACCAATGATGCACCTGCGCCTTCCTTAGTAAAAAATTCTGGAGGTAAACTAGTCCCCCGTTTGGATCTCCGGGTGGAGACTACTAAGGAATGGGTCACCAGAAAATTAAAAATAACATTCTACGAGTCGGAGCGTGGAATTTTAGAAGTCTAAAACAGGTTGGTAGGTTAAAAAATTTAAAAAGGGAAATGGATAGGTTAAAAGTAGATGTTGTAGGAATTAGCGAGGTTCGATGGGAAGAGGAAAACAACTTTTGGTCAGGTGATTTTAGAATAATTCAGCAGCAAATAAAGGGCAAGCAGGAGTAGGTTTTGTAATGAACAAGAAGAAAGGGATGAGAGTAGAGTATTTCAAACAGCTTAGCAATAGAGTCATTGTCATAAGAATAAAATCAAAACCCAAGTTGACAAAAATTGTTAACATCTATATGCCTACAAGTGCCCATGATGATGAGGTGGAGTGTGTATATGAAGAAATTGATGTAACAATTAAATACGTAAAAGGGGATGAAAACTTAATAATAGTTGGAGATTAGAATGCAAGGGCAAGGAAGGAAATATTGTGGGTGAATACGGGCTGGGCAACAGGAATGAAAGAGGCGACCGACTTATTGAGTTTTG
>JAAAKQ030135647.1:0-13370 GCA_010016005.3 Zanna intricata | reverse complement strand
TCTACTACATTTCATTACTTTCGTTTTGTTCTTGTTTATTTTCATGCGGTAGTTGTTGCGTAGGATTTCATCCATTCTAAGCTTATTAAATATTAAAAAAATGAACATAATAGAAAGAAAAATAAATTGAGAAAGGAGTGAAATTCATATTATAATAATAAATAAATTCTGTTAGCCTAAAAAATAAAAATTGAAAATATAGTTTTCCTGATTATTGAACTATGTTAAATTGAATTATGATATTCAATTTATTAAAATTTATGTAAATATTAATTAATTTTTTTTTTTTTTCAGACTCAATTCGTTATTGTTATCGCTTTCTTAGGATATTTATATTGTAACGATTGTGAAGTATCACAAGCATATAATGTTTTATGGATGTTCAACGTTTTTGTCATATTTTGTTTGTTCTTGAATTTCTACATTAAAACATATTTAAAATCTGACAAGAGTAAAGATAATCAAAAAATTAAAAAGGCTGAGTAAATTTAATTAGAAACAAATCTTTTTTTTTTCTTTCTCACTACTTCAACTATTACTTTTAGTGTAGTTCATATGTATGTAAATAAAACAACATATTCACGTGAATATTCAATTATTTTAGGTATTTATAACTTTATTTTCTAGATATTTTATCATATAAAAAAAAGTCAATGGTGTATATTTGTAGAAAAAAATAAATAAAACACATAATAATCATGTTAGAACTTGCTTGTACATAAAACATTAAGTTACTATTTGTATTATTTTATTAAAACTATGTTCTTGGTTATAAGTGTTATTAAATTAGACAAGTAATTTTATTAGTGTGTTTTTTATTATTTAATTTTATCAGTTTATAATAATATAACAAATGAATATATAATATAAATATACTGTAAGCGTAACCCTTGCGGGTTAGTCTAGTGGTTAAACTCAAAATCAGTGGTTATCGAAAAATCAGCTCATTTTTGAAGTCCAGAGTTCTAAGGTTCCAGTCCTTGTAAAAGCGGTTGTTTTTTTATAGATTCTAATACTGCCGGCCTCCGTGGTAGCGAGTTGTAGCGTCACGGTCTTTCATCCTGAGATCCCGGTCAGGCATGCCATCTTCATCATTCATATCATCCTCTGAAGATATACCTAACGGTGGTTCCGGAGGTTAAAAAAAAAATATTCGATTGCTAGTCTGCGGATACAAATGCTCTTCCGTGGTTATTTAATTTTTAAGCTCTTTTTTATTATTTACTTTATCAAAGAAGAAAAAAATTTTTTTTAACAAATAATAATATAATTTTCAGTTTCTTATAACTTTATTATTATTATTTTTTTTATTCTGAGATAGCTTACAAATTTATGATTAAAAAAATAGCAATTTGTCTATTAAAACATTTAATGTAATAAATAATAAATTGCCTTATAATGTATATAAGAACAGTCCCTACCATATTGTCAATATTAAGAAACGAGAGATATAAAGGAGAGAGAGATAGATTGATAGTGAGAGAATGGGAGGGGGAGAGAGAGAGAGAGAGTGAGAGAGAGAGAGAAAGAGAGAGAGAGAGAGAGAGAGAGAGAGAGATTTATATTTGTTCAGTCTTTTTGCCCAGTAACCACAGGTCTCATTTGAATTCAAACAACCAAAGAACACGTTATGAGAACTACCTTTATTCGGATTTGGACCTGAGTACATCGACTTTGAAATTAGTTGATTTACTACGACGAGTTTACCATTAGACCAACCCGGTGGGTTAAAAATGATTATCTGATTAAGGATTATAATATAAATAGTTAAAATATCCAAGGAACACTTCGGTTTTTAGCTTTTTTTTCCATAGGGATAACTGTTTCTATGAAAACACACATAATTAATTCATCGTATAGGCTGGAGAGGTGGGTTGGCATAACCACATTTATTTCTACCAGAATCTAATAATATGAATATCAATCCTTTTTGGAAGGATACCGCTTTTAAAAATTCCTTTATACTTAAACCATTGTACTAATTATATATAGTTATTTTAATTTTATTTTAAAATTATTTTTATAACTTAAGTCCTAGCAAATAAGTTAAGTCGAAGTTCATTTTGAAGTGTGTTTTGGAAGATGAAGAGACAATTCTACCAATAAAAATACTTATAACAAATATGAAAAAGGAGCTAAAAAAAAAAAACGCTATATTTTATTGGAATAAGGAAAATAAACCAAAGAGATGAATATCAATCGGGAATAAAGTTTCTTTCGAAAGTGAAAAAAATATATATATAATTTTTAAGTTATTCTAAGTAATTTTTTTTTTTTGCAATTTTCACGCAAAAATACTTATACACATCAGAATATGACAATCAAATTAATTTATAAAATCTTAAGTTAATAAAAAAACCGAGTGATTTAAAAACAAACGCTATTATTTTTTTAAAATTTACTTTATAAGCAATTTTAATCGATTAATTTAAAATTAATCCTTTCTTTTATCATTTTTGTATGAGTTGTTTGTTTATTTGTAGTGATATTTCTAAAAATAAATAACTTTAAGTATTTTTTTTTTAATATAAGAGAACTTGCAAAAGTATTTATCCTCCTTTTTTTCTTCTTTTTTTTTTAACCTCCGGAACCACCGTTAAAGAATATCTTCAGAAGATGAGATGAATGAATCGTAGGGTTTGTGAAAAAAATGCCTGACCAAGATTCGAACCCGGGACCTCCGGATGAAAGGCCAAGACGCTACAACTCGCGCCACGGAGGCTAGCAAAAATATGTGATAAAGTATACGGCAATTATAAGGGAAATACTTTCGTCGTTTATTCAGAAGTATTTATCTTGTATATATATTTTTAATTTTTATTTTTGGAACCATCCTATTTGTTCAATCTTTTCTCCACCCAATGCTACTGTTATACACGAATTTCAAATTCCAGTTTCTTGCACTGAATCAAATCTTAACCGCTTTGTTATATTATTGTTTTCTACTATAAATTTAAATTCTATATCTTTATATTATTTCATTTAGATAACATGATATATATATTTTTTGCTTTAAATGCTCTTTAGAAGATGTTGAAAAAAAAAATTCTGATGTCGACACTACATGACCTCCTTGTTTGTACGCCAATTAAATTACATATACACATTTTTTGCTGCACTTCATTTACATTTATTTTATTTGAAAGGGAGATACGATCCTTCAATTCTTTAATCAATGGATAATTACACAATTACATTTTGTCTATGGGTATGTTAAGACAGTAATATATCGAGGAGTATGAATTTTTTTGAGATATATTTATTAAGATTTTGATAAAAATATTTTGTTTTTCGTTCTTTATTAACTGGTTCTTTTAGTTTTATTTTTTGTATTTTTTCCCTGATAAATTAATTCATTAATTCCCCATTATAGTTTCTTAAAAAAATTTACGTGGGAATATGGAAATTGGTTTTTTTGGGAAATGAAAAATGCCATGCCTGACCAGGATTCGAAACCGAGATCCCCGTACGAAAGACCGAGATGCTACGACTCTGTCACGGAGAATGATGGAGTAGTTAAAAAATTTAAAATCTTCATTTTTCAGTTGCAGCTTTTGTTTAATATTTATACTATGTTGCTTTTTCTTTAAGATTGCAATAAAAGTTCATTATTAAGCAGAATTATCATTTCGTTTCCTCATAACTTGATGTAAGTTAATTTTTATACCAATTTCATTTTTAAAGAAACTGGTAACCTTCATTTATTTCTATTTGTATAATAAGTAAAACTTTGGCTTTTATTATATTTGACCAAGAATATCGATAACTTTTTTCTAGAATACTTTTTTTTGGCTTTAAGAAGAAATTTTAGCTACTGTTATTCTTATAGTCGTAAATTAAAAAAAAAATTCCACATACAACTATAAAGAACGAAGAAACCATAATTAAAAAAAACATTCTCTATTACGAAAAACAAATTCTGCTTGATATTTTGAAATTATTTTTTTTATTACTTTATTTTAAACAATAGATGTTTAATCAAAGTTTGTAATTAATATTAATCCCGTTATTCAATATAAAAAATGTTTAAATACTCTGTAACAGTTATAAGTTTCTAAATGTAATAATAATTTTTTAAGTTATTTATCTTGAAAAATCAAAAATCATTTTTTGTCATGTATTTTATTTCAGATATCATTTATTTCAAAATTGTGATTACTTGCAACATGTAACTTGTAACTTACTTGTATCACACGTGTAACTTACATGTGTGATAAATTTTTCTGATAATCAAATTTTTTTTATAGCTGTAATGTTTTAAAATATTTACAATAAAAATAAAGATTCATTTAAATTTGGGTTAAATAGACACAATAGAAACACTTTCAGGTTTCTATTAAGATCAGGGTTTAATGTATCCATTTGTACAGAATTAAAATGTATTTTGCAATAAAAAAAAAATACTGAAAAAAAAAAATCTTATTTTTTTGCATGTGGATACACATGACTTCCTTGTAAGCCTATTAAATTACTTATACACATTTTTAAAAGTACATAAAATTTTATTTCATTAATAACTTATTGATATTTTTTCTTGTGCTTTTTTTCATTGTTATTATTATTATTTATCGTAAACATTTTTTACATTTCCATCCAACGAATGGTCTGCGATATAGATGATGGCTTCCCAGCGATGATATGCGATGATATGATGGCTTCCCAGCGGAAACGTGTGTATTGGTAGAGTGACCGAATTGCAGTTCTCAGGGAGGAAGCATGTAGAGCTCGAAGGACCCTCCTGAGCGCTAAAAGATGGCACCCAGACAGAGTAGACGCTGCTTTTGAGGACCACTGCCTTGCCAGGAAGCGTCTTCGGGAGCAGATAAAGAAGGAGAAGAAAGCTTGGAGTAAGCCCAATGAGGGCCTAAATCAAAATCCATTGGGTAGGGCTTACCAGATAGTTACGAAGAGATTTGGTAAGCGCCTCCCCTTGCTGTCCAGGTCTCAAACAATGAAGGCGGTCGTGACACTCTTTTCAAAGGTGAATGAACCTTGGAAAGAAATAGAGAGCGCTGTCCCGTGACCTTTTACGGACTTCGACGGCCAGTGCAAAATATTAGCGTACGAAAAAGCCCGCGCCCATGTGGTGTACCGGTACTGCTTAGTACTTGCGGTACTGTTAGACGTGGAGAACGCTTTTAATAGCGTCCCGTGGAGGGTGATCGTTGAGGCACATAGGGACAGGGCCTAAGCTATAGCCTTGCGGCTATCGTCAACAGCTACCTCCACGATTGCAGAGGTAAAGCTGAAACGGAGGATGGAACAGGGTAAGTGATTGGCTGAGGGGCAGGGAATGAAGCTTGCCCCTAGGAAGACAGCCATGGCTGCTGTGGTGGGAAGGCGGAAATTGTGACCAATGGCGGTGGTTGTTGACGGGGTCCGGGGGGGGTTGAGAGCCGGTCTGCAAAATACCTGGGTGCATGGATTGATAGGTCGGGGCTCTTCATCACCCATCTGCGAGAGATGAGGGATAGGAGCGAGAAGGTTGTTGCGGGGCTGTGAAAATTAATGTTAAGAAAAAAGGGACCGAGGGCGTCAAAGCGGAGGTTCATCATATCTGTGGCGATGTCCTCAGTCATGTATGCGGTTCCAATCTGGATTGGAGGCGCAATGTCGAGAAGCTGGCCTCTTTGTAGCGTCGAGCGGCGATAAAGGTGGCTGCCACATATCGCACTGTGTCCAGAGATGCGGTTGGGATGAAAACCACTTCACGGGATCTTCCTCATAGGATCTTCGTCGGGCAAGGGATCTTCAGCGTGTGCGGAATGAAATGCAGAAGAATGCTGAACAACAACTGCTGGAAGACGAATGGCAGGATATGGGGGATACCTCAGCGAAGGGCGCCTGGACGAGACAACTTATACCGTGGCTGGCCCCGTGGATCCGGAGGAAAAACGACGAAGTGACATATAATATCACGCAATTCCTCTCAGGACACGGGAATTACTTGTATAAGTTCAAACGATGGAGTCCTCCAACTGCATATATTATGGTCAGTTAGGCACCGTAGAGCACACTTTCTAAGACTGTGAGCGATGCTTTGGTCAGCGTAGGCTTCACGGACTGCTCTTGCTAACGCCGGATACCACAATGGAATATATGCTTCGGTGAAGAACGCAACGGGAAGAAGTGCCGGGAATGGTGACAAGCATCCTGCAAACAAAGATGGAGGAGGTGACAGCGTGGGGGGCGGATTAATTACCGCTTCGTTACAACCTGAGTCACTACTCATTAGTATAAGGAATTCGTCTTAGGTGTAAATTTGTTTTGTATTATTACGTAGCCTGAATATCTTCTTTGGTGCCCGCCTAACTTGCGGTTGCCCGCAAGGTTTACTGCAACTGTAGCACCTACTGTATTTGATTTCTTTGTGTGCTTTATGTAAGATAATTGTAATTTAAGGATATGAACTTTGGTACTTCTCAAGCGATCTGCACCTGATCATTATTGGTTAAATAATTTATGTTATGTACCTCACAACTTTACTATGTTACTGTATTTTTTCTTGTTCTGGTGTAAGTTGTAATATTTTATGTAGTTAGATATGTAGATAGATTATATCTTTTCAATGTCTAGATTAAGATTTTTTTTTTGTTAGTGCTTTGTTTAAATAATCTTGTAACTGGTTGTAATTCATAGTCTATAGTGTTGCTGTACTTAGATATAAGTTTTTGTGGTCAAAGGTTCCAAACCCTCTGAGTTGATGGATCACGAGGACGACCGCTTGCATGCTGCCTCTCTCCTACTTTACCTTGGGAAGTGATGGTAACTGAACAGCTTGTGGCGAGATTATAAAGTAACATGTGTCTAGTTTGTAACATCTATTGCTACAGACTATTGTAATATGTATTGTTGATCTGATGTGTAAAATATATTTTAGTATTTCACTTGGTTGTGGAATATAAATTGTGCTTATGTAATCTGTACGTTTTCCTATTTCTTAGAGGTAAAATTTGTGTGGTGCCGCACTTACACTAATGTATGATTATTAAGATGTACCTTAGTAGTCTAAGGCATGTCATGATTAGGACGCGGTGTACTGGTTTACATAGCAGTATGATGTTAAAATAAAAAAAGAAGAAGCTTAAAATACAGTAGCCTAGGGGCCGAAACGTGGCAAGATCCAGGGACAGAAATGCAGTCCTCTTGCCTAGGACGCCTTGGCTCGCTCACACGTAAGAGTGTCGGGTCGGGGTGCTTCTAATGATAGCATGAGGGACCCTCATGGTATTAGTGGGGCTGCGGTGGGTGAAGGGTAAGCGAAACGCTTGCCTGGAACTAGGTAGGTAGATTAGGGACGGTAAGGGTAGCTCCCATGAGGAGGGGCATTTCGGCATTCCAGAAGTCGGAATGTTTTGAATAAAACGGGGGAGACTCCGATGAGGGATCTTCAATAGATCCAAGCTAGGGGGGGGAGAGCTAATCTGCTGCCACGGATCTCGGGAGCGACTGACGATATGTCTAAAGGTGGTTTCAGTTGTTCCTGAGGTGCTTAAAAAAAAAAAAAGTATGCGAGATACTTACTTACAAAAGGAAAATATGAATTATTCTTATAATATTATTAAAAGAAAAAAAAAACATAATTATAATAAACGAAAATTGTTATTAAAACATAACTGAACAGTAAAAATGAAACTAGCTGTATTACTCAATAAATAAGTAGGATGAAATCATTTTAACTGTGGTAAGTGTTTTACATTGGTAATTATTCCTGTTTCAACTTATCCTGTCCAAGAAACCTTGAATGTTGTAGTATAACTGGTTTTAAATCAAGGTTCTATGTTATGTTCTGATGGTTATACATTTGAACAGAGCTATTTAAATGTCTATAGCAAGATAAGCAATGAGCAAGAAGGTCGTTTTACTTTCCAGTACATCAGATCGGTCCTAATTTTTTTGTTTTCAGAGTTATTTTAAATTTGGATCACTGGTAATAGATTAAGCACCGATAAATATTTTTTCTATAATTCAAAAATTTCTACAAATTTACTTCGGGTACGTATAATTTTTTCTTAGCTATTTATGTAATTTTCTACTCTAAGTAATTATCACATTTTCAACAAAAAAAAATCTAATTTATTATCAAAGATTCAATTCGTTTAGTTATTTATTTGGCTAAGATTTTTTATACAGTGTATTTTCCATATGTTTTGAATAATATAATAACTAGCTCCCCGTAGCAGCTTCGCCGATGCTACATAGTTACTTTTGCATTTCCCATAGTGATCAATCTTTGTATTTTATGCTTTTTACTCAGTAGGCCTCCAGTAAATGGAGGCAGATGCAGGCAGTCGCACATACAATAACGATGGCAGTAATTGTGTAGCTATGTTGGTTGAACCACAGTGCTGTGTACGTCTGCACTCCTTAAAAAAATCGGAATTAATAAAACAAAAATACAGTTTTTAAATATCCATCTGAAGAGTATTTTCAAGCCCAAATCAACTGAAAATCTCATTTATTATAATCGGAATTGGGAAAAATTACAAACATTGTTCAAAATGTTTTTTACCTTTCTTCATCCAGTTTCTAGGTTGAATTTCCAAAATCTATAAAATTATTTATTGACATGATTACACTTACCAAAAATTAGGCTGATTTCTTCATTTGATGAAGAGAAATTAAAAAAAAATAACGGGGTTTCAAAAAAAAAAATCAAAAATCGATTTTAAACCCTTGAAACTCAGAATTTTTACAAATTTTGAAATTGGTATTTATATATTTATTTATAATCATTCAGTTTAAACCCAGCTCATACAGTGATAAATTCTCACAGTTCACAATTAATTAAATCAATATATATCTTTTTCGACATTTTTCGAGATTAAATATATTTAAAATCATTCTCAGTTATGCCAAGAAGCATGGATAAAAATTTGGATGCGATTGATAGGGTAGGATTCGAATCAGTAGGTTTCTCCAGAACAAATGAAAATACTCCTTCTGTTCATTTGTATATAAAATTATAAAAAAAGATAAGTTTAAAAAAGATTCTTCTGCTAACAAAATCTCTATTAAATTAATACTATTTTTCATTAAATTTTTGAATAATTGTAATTTCAATTCATCTATCGAAAATCACTAAGATTCTAAAAGAATTTAGGAGCTCTCATTCAAACTAAAAAAAAATTACCTGATTAAAATCTTTAATATATTACATTCGTAAAATTTTAGCACTTTGTAATCTAAAAATGAATGTAAAAAATATTCCTGTTAATACCATTTATTTTACATTAAATAATGTAAATACATATCAGATAAATATAAACTCATATTGCAACATCTTTAAAGAATAATTAAAAACTAATTTACTTAATTTATTAAAATAAGTATGAAATAATTAAAAATACACCATAACTTGTATTATTTTACTTACTCTCCTCTGCAATACTACGTAAGTGTCATCTAATCAATGAATGTTTTTCATGAAAGTTCATGAAAAAATTATTTTTACTGTATCACTAATAAAAATTATTTTTTCTTTGCATAGTATATTGTGTTTTGTAAAACAAAAAAAAAATGGAATTCCTTTTACGCCTATAAAATTACATATAAAAATTTTTTAAAATAAAAGGTCCATAAAATTTTGTATCATTAGTAATTTCTGATTTTTTAAAAAATTGTTATTATTGAATTATTATTTTTCGTAAACATTTTTTTACAATTAGAGGTTAATAATTATTATAAATCAGTAATATAATTAAATTTTTAAAAAAAGTTAAGAAAAGGAGATGAAATCTGATTCGAAACAATGTGTACTCTTGTAAGAATCAAATAATTTATTTCCCCAAAAATCCAATTTTTTTGTAATTTTAGGCTCTTCTGGACAATTTTGGTTCAGTCAATTGCGATAAAAAGGGACGTGCACAACTGAATGTTATAATAGTCCTAAATCCAAGATTTCAATCTACATTGTACTTTTTTCTTCCTTATATGAAGTACAAGGAAGTAAAATATCTGATGTAGATACCACATGAATTCCTTGGACGCCTATTAAATTACATCACATATCTTTTTTCTCAACTTGATTTAAATTTATTTCATTTGAAATTAAGATACGATCCTCCAATTCTTTAATAACGTGGTCAGTTATACAACTGCATTGTGGTGGACACTACATTACATCACATTTTTTTGTGGTATCCGTATCAGCATTTTATATTAGTTTATATATCAATTTATTTTATTTCACATTACTAAAATGAATATATATATATATATATAAAGAAATAATGTGATTGCAAAAAAGTTCGGTTTTAGATTTCAAGAGATATCTAAATCCGAACTTCATTTTTTTTGGTCCATTTTAAACATTCCTTAATCCACTTTCACTAATTTCGGCATGACGTCTGTACGTACATAGGTATTTTGCATAAATCAAAAACAATTAGACGTAGGATGTTATCATTTTGGATTGATGTTGAAATTTTGGATTTAGGATTGTTGTATTATCTAGTTTGTGCATGTTTCCTTTTGATTGCAGTCGACTGAACGAAACGTGTCCAAAAAAACCCAATTAAAAAAAATTTAGATTTTGAACTTTTTCTTATTAGTAATAAGCCCTCATGGAGAGCTTTTCAACGATATAACATGTGGTACTTATTTTCATTGGTTCTAAAGTTAAAGCGAAATAAAATTTTAATTTATGAAATATTTAGTTCTTACAAGAGAAAGGAACATCGGTTCGAATCAGACTTCATCACCTTTTCTTTTTTAACTTTTTTTTTTTTAAATTTAAATATATTGATTTATTAATAATTATTAACCTGTGATTGTAAAAGATTTTACGATAAATAATAATTCAATAATAACAATAAAAAAAAATATATCAAAAGTTATTAATAAAATAAAATTTTATATACTTTTCATTAAAAAAAATGTGTACATGTAATTTAATAGGTGAACAAGGAAGTCATGCGATGTCCACATCTGATTTTTTATATAGAATTTACAGGAAATTTCTCTCTCATTTTTCCTACCTAAAATGTAGTCTATAAAATCTGCTAGGCAATGAGAATGACATAAGAAGGTAGAACCGTACGACATGTTCTAGACCTAAGTATCCATAAAGTGTCTTAATGTGTCTATACTTAAACTCGTATCTAAGAATTATATATTATCTATTCAACTGTTAATTTCAAATTTGATACATATACTTTTCTTTTTTATTGACATTGGTTGCTCTTTCTTTTATTTTCTTATGGTATATTATCTTGTTTTCTAATCTTCTAGTGGAGTTGAGTATTATTCATAACATCTAATTGTGTATGTTTGGCAAAAAGTTTAATTATACTAGTGTATAATTTTTGAGGAGTTTTTCTGAGAACTTATCATATGATTTAGGATGTGATTCAATTTATTAAAAAATTATTTAATTGTAACCGATGTAAATAAGTTTTGAAACAAAAAAACCTTTTTCCTGCGTAAACGACTTCAGTTAGTACTCGTCTAACCTACTTTATTCTCCTATAGTACTTCATTAAAAACTTTTTTTTATTTTTGGTTAATTTTTAATCATAAAACGTTTTTACAATCCGTTGAAACAGTTTTGAGCATTTCTTTGTTTACTCGAATCATTATTTGTTACAAACAGATTTCATTTCTAAATAAATCTCTCTGGGCTAACTCAAGACTAATTGTAATATCATACATAAAAAAACTGGAATCAGTTTTGCATATTATAATATATTCTGCTATTTAAATAATTAAAGGACTGATTATAATTCTTTCTCATATTTTATTACTTTTGTGTAATCCATACTACACTACTATTATACTATTTTTCTGAATTTGTTCTACCTAATTAAAATTTTAGAAATAAAAAAATAAATTTACTAACACCGAGTCGTAAAATTATAATTTTTGCGACTGGTTTTTTATTATTCTCTGAAATATTTTATTTAGTTCTATTGTTACTTCTTTCTTTTAAATAACTTAAAAAAAGAGATATGTTCCTTCCTTGAAACTATTTTTTCTGAACAAAAGCATTATTTTCTCATAACATAAAAACATTTACATAGTAGAAATTAAAAATATTTAAAATAAAAAATTAACAGATGAATAAATGATCAATAATACAGTCTTGTATAATAAGAACTGAAAAAAAAAGTAAAAGCAAGCAGATTATATACTTCATTCAGATTGTATATATAAAAATTTAAAGTATTGTAACTTCTTATACAGTAGGTATTATTGTGTTAGTAAAATAAAAGTTATAAGAATGGATAAAGATGTTTATTAAAAAATTTCGTTTGAGAGAATGAAATTACTGTAGGCGAGATCATTTAAGTTTTTACGAAACATAATTACCTCGAACATATATTAAATTAGGAGATAAGAAGGAAAATTTACAGTAAAAATTTAGATTTAAAGGGTTTTAAGAATTGAATAGATAGCAATGTGAAAAACAACATTGATATTAAAGAAATGGTTTGCAAATTATTTTACCTGAAGTGTGATAATGTATGGAAGAAAAACGTAGAATATTAAACAGTATGAAAAATACTCTGAATATTTTTTAAATGTAGTTATGGGAAAAATGGAGAAAATAAACTGATGTGACAGAATAATAAACAAAGCGCTGAGTAGGGGAGAAAATAAAGATGTCTCTTGGAAGATATTACAAAAAAGAAAAATGTCTTGAGAATTAAGAATATATTGTTCGCAATAACTGCTTTAAGAAAGAAATCGTAAAAGAGAAAAGAGAAAGAGAAGTAAAAAAGGGCTAATATTTCGTTGGATATGATGAGAGTAAGACTTCTGTTCAACTAAAAGAGGTACAGGATAAGGAGAGATGGAGAGCCGCGGTTGATGACCTTTAGGACACGTTTACTAAAGAAGAAACAGATAAACAGACATCATATAATAGTTGCAGATAAATGCAAGAATCATTAAAAAAAAAGAATCCTCTTCACATAAAAATAAATCACAATAAGATCGTTCGTTTTATTTTACAAATTTACTGTAAATATTTGTCTGTGTACTAAAGTTAAGTCGAGTTGTTGCCTTGAACTTTCGTCGATATTCAAAACTAGTTTTATTAAATCCGATACTTTATTTGTTTAAAAAAAAAAAAAAATTTCTAGAAGGTTAATTAAAAGCACACAACCTGGTAGGTGCATTTAATGCACCTGTATGAAGGTTTGTCATACAACCTGATATATAAACATAAATATGTAAATTAGAAATAAAATACAAACAGTTTTTCAATGGCTTATATCTTTATTTACACTTGATAACTTGATAAAATAAAACTAGGAAAGTAACGACTTTTTTTTTAATTATTTATTTTTTTATTTTTTTTTTTTTTTGTTTTATATCAGCATCGACTGCTGTGGTCATTAGCCCTCGTCACATTTTAAATTAATCAA